>CAUYQG010047406.1:0-10500 GCA_963574415.1 Tarsius wallacei | reverse complement strand
TGGAGTCTCACTCTGTCACCCAGGCTGGAGTGCAGTGGCCACCCCCGGCCACCGCAGCCTCGATCTGCTGGGCTCCGGTGATCCTTCTGCCTCAGCCTTCCAAGTAGCTGGAACTACAGGCGCGCGCTACCACGCCCGGCTAATTTTTGATTTATTGTAGAGATGAGGTCTCGCCAAGGTGCCCAGGCGGGTCTCGAACCCGTGGGCTCAGGCAATCCACTCACCTCAGCCTCCCAAAGGCGTGGGATTACAGGCTGAGCCACCGAGCCCGGCTTATATTGAATTTCATTTGCTCCTTTGTCAAAGATCAGTTGACTATCTTTGTGTTGGTCTACTTATGGACACTTTTCTATTTCACTGATTAATGTGCCTTTTCTTTCACCAATACCACATTGTCTTTTTCACCAATACCACATTTAGCTCTATAGTAAGGTTTGAAGTTGAGTAATATTAGTCACCCAGTTTTGTTCCAGTATTGTACCAGTTATTCTGAGTGCTTGTCTCTTCATATAAACTTTAAAATCAGCTTGTTAATATTCACAAAATAGTTTGCTGGGATCTTCATTGGTATTACACTGAATCTATAGATGAAGTTGTGAAAAATGGAAATCTTAATAATATTTAGTCTTCCAATCCATGAATATAGGATATCTCTCCATTTATTTAGATCTTCTTTGGTTTCTTTCATTAGTGTTTTGTGGTTTTTCACATACAGGTCTTCTACATATTTCATTAGATTTATACCTATTTTATTTTTTAAATGTTAGTGTAAATTTCTTTGTGTTTTAAGTTTCAATTGTTCATTGCTGGTATAAACAAAAGTAATTGACTTCTTTAATTTCCAATCTGTATACCTTTTATTTCTTTTTCTTGTCTTCTTATACTATCTAGGACTTCCAGGACAGTGTTGAATAAGAGTGGTAAGAAGGAATTTGTCTTATTCCTTCTCTTAGGGAAAAAACATCCAGTTTGTCACCATTAAGTGTGACATTAGCTGCAGGATTTTGTATATGTCCTTAATCAAGTTGAGGAAGCTCATCTCTATTCCTAATTTGCCTTTATTATGAATGGGTGTTGGATTTTTTCAAGTTTTTTTTTCTGGGTCAATTGATATGATCAAGTGATTTTTCTCCTTCAACCCATTGATCTGGTGAATTACACTGATAGATTTTCAATGTGAACCAGCCTTATAGACCAGAAATAAATTCCACTTGTTCATGGTGTAATGCACAAGGCTTCCAATTTCTCTATGTCTTTGCCCACACATATCATTTTTTTTTCTTTTTGTGTTTTCTTTCTTTCTTTTTTTTTTTTTTTAAGTAATAGCCATTCTAATGAGTGTGAAGTAGTATCACATGATGGTTTGATTTGCATTTCCCTAATGACTAATGACGTTGAGCATCTTTTCACATGCTTATTGGCCATTTGTATGTCCTTGGGGAAATGTCAATTCAAGTCTTTTGCCCATTTTTAAAAAGTGGGGTGCTTAATTTTCCTTGTTGAGTAGTAGGAGTTTTCTATGTATTCTGAATATTATACCTTTATCAGATATGATTTGCAATTATCTTCTCCCATTCTGTAGGCTGTGTTTTTGCTTCTTTGATAATGTCTTTTGATACACAAAAACTTTTACTTTTAGTAAATTCCAAGTAATATAGTTTTTTCCTTTTGTTGCTTGTGCTTTTGGTGTAATATCTGAGAATCAAATGCCAAATTCAAAGTGGCTAACAATTTATTCTTATATTTTCTTCTACGAGTTTTATGGTTTTAACTCACATTTAGGTTGTTGATCTTTTTTGGAGTTAATTTTTATATGGTATAAGAAAAGGGCCCAATTTCATTCTTAGCATGTGAAAATCCAATTGTCCTAGCACTATTTTTTAAAATTTATTTTATTTTAAAGATGTGGGGTACAATTCAGTATTAGGTATACATGTGGTCATCGTATAAGTAAAATTTGGGCCTCCCTTTGGACCCCACTTTACCTGGTTTGAGATCAGGTACCCTTATTAGTGTTATGTGTCTCCCCCCTCCCCTGCACTATTTGTTAAAGAGACTATACGTTCCCCCACTGAATTAACTTGACAGTCTTGTCAAAAACCAATTGACTGAAGATATATTTATTTATTTATGGACCCTCTATACGATATCATTGATCTGTAAGTCTATCTTTAAGGCAGTACCAAACTGTTTTCATTATGGCAGCTTTGCAGTAAATTTTTTTAAATTGAGAAGTCCTCTATTCTTTTTTAAGATTAAATTTGAGAACCAGGTTTTTGGTCATGGTGTGTAATCTTTTTAATATACTGTTGAATTCTGTTTGAACCGCCAGACAATAGCACATCATACTCAATACTAAGATGTATTAATAAAAACTTTATATTTATCAGCATAAAGAGACAGAAATCACTCTCTTATCTGTGCCTTAGAGGATCTTGGGATTAAAGGATTTTTTTAAAAACAATGCTCATTTTACAGTAACTGATCTATGTTTTTATTAAGAGAAAAAGTACAGATGGTGTTTAAGCAAGCTAAATTTTTAAAAGGGCATCTCAACAGGTACACACCCAGGTGCACATTCATCTCACCACGGTAAGCCCTGGGCAGAAAGTCTGAATGTCTATGGATTCCAGCCTAAGCTCATTTCTTTAAGTCCATCCACCAGAAGGCATCTGAGGAATTTCCAATTTAGAATGAGTACAAGTGGTGCTAGATGAACACCACTGTGAATCTGCATTTCTGTCGGGTCTCTAGGATTGAATTCACTGGTGAGGACAAATCTTGATGAAGCTAACAAGAGAGATTCCCCAAATATAAGAACATTATTCTGAAGGGAGCATCTAGTTAAGAGCTTAGTTATTATTGAATGTGAGTCTTGGAAGAGATGGTAGAAATTGATCAAGTCAGTGTTTCCAAACACTAATGTACATATGAATTGCTATGGGATGAATTGTGTTTCCCTCAGATTTATATGTTGAAATCCTAACTTCTAGTACCTCAGGAGATAAAGTCTTTACAGAGACGATCAAGTTCAAGTGATGTCAGTAGGATGTGCCCTGATCCAGTATGACTGGTGTCTTTATAAGAAGAGGAAATGTGGACACAGGTACAGAGGGAAGATCATGTGAACACACATCAAGAAGGCAGCCATCTACAAGCTAGGGAGGGAGGCCTAGAACAGATTCTTCCTCATAGCCCTCAGAAGAAACCAACACTGCTGACACTTTGATCTCAGACGTTAAGCCTCCAGACTGTGAGAAGGTACATTTCTGTTGTTTAATCTGGCCGGTCTGCATTACTTTGTCATGGCAACCCTAGTGACTAATCCAGGTTGAGCATCCCTAATCCAAAAATCTGAAATCCAAAATACTCCAAAATCCAAAACTTTTTGAGCACCAACATGATGTCACAAATGAAAAGTTCCACACATGATACAACACACCAATTATTCAGTGCCCCAAGGGAAAAAAGAGGCTCCCAGCCCCCTTCAGCTGCCATGTATCTTTTCCATGCATGCCCAGATTCCCTCACATAAAAACTCCCACAAAGTGTAATAAAATGACATGTGTGCAGGCTGGATGCACCACTAGCAGGTTCCTCATCTTGCTTCACATGAGGCCAAGGCCTATGTGCATTACTTACTGTGTTTTTTTCCTTATTTTCTGCTTTGTGGTATAAAGGCATTGTTGAAAGTATAAAAAAGGGGGGCCAGGCCCAGTGGCTCATGCCTGTCAGAGTTTTTGTGGGTGCAATAACACCACAACAGTGATACTCCTTCAGCAGTATAGACATGTTCTGGAATCAGATTTTCACCAGTGATGACCTTGGCAGACTTGTAATCCAGTGTTTTGGGAGGCTAAGGCAGGAGGAGTTCTTGAGACCAGGAGTTCAAGGTTACAGTATGTTCCAACTTGGAAGAAAGAGTGAGACCCTGTCTCTAAAATTAATAAATTAGTTAGTTAATTAATTAAAAGGAAATGTCAAAAAGACCGGCAGATAGCCCTACTGGTAATAGTGATACAAAAAAAAGGAAGCCTTCATGTTTCTCTACAGCACAGAAAGTGAAGTTGTTGGAGAAACTGGACAGTGGTGTGTGAAATGACTTACAGAAGAGTATGATGTTGGAATGGCCATCACATATGACCTGAAAAAAAACAGAAGGATACACTGATAAAGTTCTATTTTTAAAATGATGAATAGAAGTTAGGAACAAATAGAAAAATACTATATAAAACTAAAAATGAAGATCTCAATTGTGCATTGAAAGAGAGAATCCATCAGTGTTGCAGTGAACACATGCCATTTAATGGTGTGCTGATTATGATGAACTGAAGATTGAAGGGAACTGTGGCTATTCAACAGGTTGGTCGCAGAAATTTAAAAGAATACACAGCATTACATTTTTAAAGATTTGTGGTGGTAAAGTATCTGCTGATCACAAAACAGCAGAGAATTTCATTGACACGTTTGCCCAATCTGATTCCAGAACACTTCTACACTGCTGAAGGAATATCACTGTTTTGGTGTTATTGCCCCCATAAAAACACTGAACATACAAACACTGACAGCCAGTGAGACAGCCCCTACAGGAACTAAGAATGACAAGGGCAGCATAACTGTGCTGGGATGTGCTGATGCCTCAGACACACATTAGTGTAAACTTGCTGAGATAGGCAAAAGCTTGTGTCCTCACTGTTTTTTTGCTTTTTGTTTTTGAGTTGGAGTCTCACTCTGTCACCCAGACTGGAGTGCAGTGGCCACTCCTGGCCATTGCAGCCGCGACCTGCTGGGCCCGGCGATCCTTCCACCTCGGCCTTCCAAGTAGCTGGAACTACAGGCGCACGCTACCACGCCAGGCTAATTTTTGATTTATTGTAGAGATGAGGTCTCACCAAGTTGGCCAGGCGGGTCTTGAACCCGCGGGCTCAGGCAATTCACTCACCTTGGCTTCCCAAAGTGCTGGGATTACAGGCTGAGCCACTGAACCCGGCCTTCCTCACTGTTTTAAAGGAATGGATTTCTTACCAGTTCATTATTATGCCAACAAAAAGGCATGAATCACCAGGAACATCTTTTCTGATTGGTTTTACTTACATTTTTTACCAGTGGCTCACGCTCACTGCAGGGAAGCTGGACTGGGAGATACCTGGAAGATTTTGTTATTCCTTGAAAACTGTTCTGCTCATGCCCCACCTAAAATTCTCATCCAAAACAATGTTTATGCCATGTACTTTCCCCCCAAGTGTGACTTTATTAATACAACCATGTAAGCAGGATAGCCTTAGGTCAATAAAGAGTAAATATAAAAACATTTTTCTTGAACAGCATATTAGCAGTGGTGAACAGAGGCGTGGGTGTGGAAGGCTCTCTGAGGAGTTTAACATGAAAGATGCAATATTTGCTGTTGCCAAAACTTAGGACAATGTTAAGGACTAAAGACAGTTTTGCATACCAGGTACAACCTCTGGTCTGTAACAATGTTCAGTGATGATGATGAGCAAGATGAGGTCAAGTGAGAAAAAATGATGTCTGACTTTCTTACATATGCAAAATTATACTTTCAGGGTCCGTCAGTAAGCTAGAAGTGGATATTGAGGTTTTTAACATTGACAATGATTCTCCAGTTGTTCATTCATTGACCAATGACAAAATACTGAAATGGTTTCGAATCAAGATGATTGTGATAACGGTGATGATGAAGATGCTATTGTTAATACGATAGAAAACTATAGATGACTTGGTGAAAATGTGTGTGATGAGTTTATTGAAAGACTGGAACAACATGCATTGTTTATAAAATCAAGGAGACACTTGTAGGTAAAAAACCATTGTTTATAAGGCAGATGGCTCTGGACAAAACATTTAAAAAAGCCATCCAGCAGAATGTCTCCTCACCCCTAGAGGACCCAATTCCTGGTTCCTCAACTGGGCTTCTGATGTTTCCTTTCATCCCTTCTCCCTAATAGAGTGCCCAGCAACCTTTAAAACAAAACACGAATCCCAGGTGGAGACAGAAAAACTGCCGTTGTTGGTTGCTGTTGTTGTTTGGCAGCTGGCCCAGGTGTTCTGGTGATGCTACTATGCTGCTTAGTGAACCTGCACACATTTAAAAAATTGTATTAATGGTATGTCATTTTTTTAATTGTTAAGCACTTATGTGTGAATAAGTGTCAAGAAAATGACTGCTATCTGTAGCACATAAATTCAGAGTCAGGAATGATGGTGATGCTAAACAACCACAGACTGTCCACACGGGTGGCTGAGTCAATGATATCTTTGCTATCTGACAGTTCAATGTACACAAACTGTTTTATGCACAAAATTATTTAAAAATTGTATAAAATTATCTTCAGACTGTGTGTATAAGATGCATATGAAACACAAATAAATTTCATGTTTAGACTTGGATCCCATCCTCAAGGTATCTCATTATGTATATGCAACTATAAAAAAACCCAAATCCAAAATACTTCTGGTCCTGAGTATTTCAGATAAGGGATACTTAACTTGTACATTCATCTCCCAGGATCTTGTTAGAATGCAGATTCTGATTCTGTAGGTTGGGGGCATGGCCTGAGATTTCTCATTTCTAATAAGAGTCTACATAATGCAGACGTTGCACGTCCATGGACCACGCTTTGACTGGTAAGAATCTAGGGTACAGGTGAGATATTCCCCCTAGGAGGAGAGGGACTCTACCACAAGGGAAAAGAGCGCTCAGGATGGAGGAGTGACCCCGTGAGGTGGGAGGTGCGGGGTAATACAGCCCGCGGGCAAAACCTTCCCTGGGTAAGGAGGAAACCTGACCAACAATGATGGCTGATTCCTGTAGCGTCAATGCTCATAGATGACTTTAGGTGACCAAGAGTTTGACCACTGGCTCGCAAAACTCCTGAAAGGGTCAGAACCAACTCTGGCCGCTGGTCGGCGCTAGCTCCACACACCAGAGTGCAGGACGCCAAGACGGGGGCTGCCTGATTTTCCTGATGTCCCTGGTGGCATCAGAGGGTCTTGCCAAAAGCCAAGTATGAGATCTGCCCTGCCTGCTGAAGAAGAGAGTTGGGGGTGCTGGAACAAATCTCACGCCCAGCAGTCCTCACTGGGCCCAGGTGGAAAAGGGAGGGAACCATGCAGGCGGAAGCCTCCTTCCTCCTCTCTTCCCTAGGAATAAATTGAATGACTGATGGATCTTAGAGGACAGGCAGTGAGCTTGGTGCCCGAGGGCAAAAAGAGATGCAGAAGCAACCACCCTTTCTGTTCTGCAACCCCAGAAGCACCGAGGCCTCCTGACCTCCTCCTCTTAAGGCAGGCAGAGTTCTGAGCCCTGACCTGGGTCTCTCCTCACCAAAACATCTCTCTGACTCACAGTAATGTGTATTGCACAAATGTAAATAGAACCCATGGGTTATGAGCATTTTTTAAATTTAAAAAGCATTTGAAATGAGTTTGGGGCAGATAGCTCTTTTCTAAAATCGCTGCCTGTATCAGGTGTTTTCTAGATGTTATACTCCATAGGACGAAGAAGGAATGAGAGTTTAGGGAAATTTTTGGTGTGTTTATAAGAAGAAAAACACCTGCAGACAGAATAGGATGACATTCATCATGTAGTTGCATGGGGGTGGGGGTGGGGTAATGGGTGTGTGCTGGGGGGACAATAGGGTGCTGCCTGTATTTTCAGATTTGACTCTTTTGGGGGCGGTAGAAAAAGCAATTACATATGAGAAACTCTGAGCCTGGATAAATCCAGAAAAGATCACTAAGTGATGTCCAAATTTTCCTTTCCAGAGTGGAACTGGAGGAGACTTATGACAAACAGAGATGCAGAAGAAACCACCCCTGGAGGAGTGCTTTCTTTTAAGTTAAGGAATGATTGCTGCCTTTACAGATTACAAGCGCCATTCACAGCACAGCTCTTAAAATTTCCTGGGCTACACTAGGTTCTCTCTTAGATCACATTCATTTCAAGAAACATGCTCTCCAAAGTGGGCTTGGCAAAAAACTAATGACAGAACTGGATAGCCGGCATATGCAAACTATCATTTCTTCCTCTAATTAAAAAATATTTTTATAACTGTATTGAGGTATAACGGACATGACACACTTTAAATATGTTTTTAACATGCACAACTTGATAAGCTTTGACATCACATGCACCAGTAAAACCATCAGCATAATCAAAATAATGAGCATGTCCACCACAGCCAAAAGTTTTCTCTTTTTCTTACATGTAATCCTACCCCCACCTGTCCCACCCCACCACATACCTTCAGTCCTCGGGCAACCACTAATTGGCTTTTACATCACTATAGATTAGTTTGCCATTTTCTAGAATTTTATATAAATGGAAACATACAGCATGGACTTTTTTTGGTATGACTCCTATCACTCAGCGTAATTATTGGGAAATTCGCCCATGTTGTGTGCAGCAGTACTTGAACACAGGTTTGAACTGTAGAAGTCCACTTGTATGTGAGTTTTTTTCTGCCTCTGCCACCCCTGAAACAGCAAACCAACCCATCCTCCTCTTCAGCCTACTCAATGTGAAGATGATGAAGATGAAGGCCTTTATGAGGATACAATTCCACTTAATGAATAGTAAATATATTTTTCTTTCTTGTGATTTTCTTTATAACATTTTCTTTTCTTTAGCTTACTTTGTTGTAAGAATACAGTATGTAACATATGTAACATAAAAATGTGTGTTACTGGACTGGTTATGGTATCATAAGTCTTCTGGTCAATAATAGGCTATTTATTAGTAGTAAGTTTTAAGGGAGTCAAAAATTATATACAGATTTCCGACTGGGTTGGGGGCTAACCCCTAACCCCTATGCAGCTCAAGAGTTAATTGAAGTTCATTCTTTTTTACTGCCAAGTAATATTCCATTGTATGGTCATGCCAAAATTTGCTTATCCATTCACCTGTTTATGAACATTTGGGTTGTTGCCAAGCTTTCAGCTACAGTGTTGCAAATAAAGCTGCTATGAACATTCATGTACAAATCTTTGTATGAACATATGCTTTCATGTTTCTTGAGTAGATAGAGGAGTGGAATGGCTGGGTCATAGGAAAGGTTTATGTTTACCTTTTAAAGAAACTGTCAAATTGTTCTCAAAGTGGTTGAACCCAGTAGGTCATGTAAGAGTTCCAGTTGTTCTACACCCTTGCCGACATTTGGTAAAGTCAGTGTTCTTATTTTAACTAACTGGTATGTTATTTTAACTAACTAACTGGGATCTCAACAGGTTTGAGTTGCATTTTCTAATGACCAGTGATGTTCATCATTTTTTAATGTGCTCATTTGCCATTCATATATGTTCTCTGGCAGAATATATTTTTGCATGTCCATCAACTACTTCTCATTCATATATATATTTTTTTGAGTTGGAGTCTCACTCTGTCGCCCAGACTGGAGTGCAGTGGCCGCTCCCAGCTGGGCTCCGGCGATTCTTCCGCCTCAGCCTTCCAAGTAGCTGGAACTACAGGCGCACGCTACCATGCCCGGCTAATTTTCGATTTATCGTAGAGATGAGGTCTCGCCAAGTTGCCCGGGCGGGTCTCAAACCTGCGGGCTCAGGCAATCCACTCACCTCAGCCTCCCAAGGCACGGGATTACAGGCTGAGCCACCGAGCCCGGCTCATTCATAGTTTATTGCTTATTTTTTGTTTGTTTGTTTATTGCAATTTCAGAGTTCTAATAATATAGATGCCAAGCCCTTTATCAGATATGTGATTTGCAAATATTTCACCCTGCTTGTGGCTTGAATTTTGGTTTTGAAAACAGTGCTTTTCAAAGGACAGGAGTTCTTAATTTTAACGAAGTCCAGTTCATTAGAACTTGTTGTGTATGTATCATGCTTTTGTTGTCATATATAACATCTCTTTGCTTAGTTCAATGTTAGAACAATTATTCTCTATGTTCTATACTAGAAACAGTAGCATTTCTTTTCTTTTTTTTTTTTTTTTTTTTTAGTTTGAGTAAAACAATGTCGCCCAGACTGGAGTGCAGTGGCCGCTCCCGACCACCGCAGCCTAGATCTGCTGGGCTCCGGCGATCCATCTGCCTTAGCCTTCCAAGTAGCTGGAACTACAGGCACATGCTACCACACCCGGCTAATTTTTTGATTTATTGTAGAGACGAGGTCTCACCAAGTTGCCCAGGCGGGTCTTGAACCCACGGGCTCAGGCAATCCACTCACCTCAGCCTCCCAAGGTGTGGGATTACAGGCTGAGCCACCGAGCCCGGCTCACAAACACATCTTAACACACATAGAAAACACATAAACCAAGGACACAGAGATTGAGATTTGTGAGATTTACTTCCAGGAGCATCCATAGCAATACAAAGTATCTTCGATGCTGCATTAAATCATCTCATTGTAGCAGGTGTAGGTCACACTCCACCTTTTATTAGGTTGTGTTAAATAAAAGAGAAACAGATCATTGAGGGATGCTTCATCCTGTTAGTGTATTTCTGTTGGGAGCCAGCCTTGGAGGCC
>CAUYQG010047402.1:0-147431 GCA_963574415.1 Tarsius wallacei | reverse complement strand
ATTCTGACTGGAGTTAGGTGGTATCTCAGAGTGGTTTTGATTTGCATCTCCCTGATGATTAGTGAGGTTGAACATTTCTTCATGTGTCTGTTGGCTGCTTGAATGTCTTCCTTTGAGAAGTGTCTGTTCATATCTTTTGCCCATTTTTCTTTTTTTTTTCTTTTCCACATGTTTGAGTTCCTTGTAGATCCAAGACGTTAAGCCTTTGTCAGACCTGGAGTTGGCAAATACTTTTTCCCAATCTGTAGGCTGTATCCCTGCTCTCTTGATGGTTTCTTTGGCTTTGCAGAAGCTTGAGCTACAATAATCAAAACAGCTTGGTATTGGTACAGGAACAGGCATATAGACCAATGGAATAGAATTGAGATTCCAGAAGCAAAACCTCAATTCCTCAACCAACTCATCTTCGACAAAGCTTCTACCACCTACCAATGGGGAGAGGAGAACCTATTCAGTAAATGGTGCTGGGAAAACTGGCTGACCACATGCAGAAGATTGAAGCAGGACCCCTAACTATCCCCATACACAAAAATTAACTCCAAATGGATCAGAGACCAAAATGTAAAACCTCAAACCATAAGAACCATAGAAAATGAAGGACATACCCTCATGGAAATTGGAACTGGCATCCATTTCCTGAACAAAACTCGAAACCCACAGGCCATAAGAGATAAGATAGACAAGTGGGACCTCATCAAGCCACTGGGATTTTAAATAGCCAAACTCTTTGACAAATACAGAGATGGTTAATCTCCCATGAAAACAAAGCTTTATCTATTTTCTGCTTCATCAACATAACCTTTAAGTGATATAATTCTCTTCCTGTGTATTAAGCCTGCCTCTGCAAGCCAATATGAAATAAAAAGCTATTTCTCAAACACACACATACATACATACGCACACACACACACACACACACACACACAACTGAAATTGTGATTGTAGCTGGAACTTAGAATGGTTCAAAGGTTACTATAATTAAATGAAGTTAATTCTGTCTTACAATTACCTGCATTTCAGTTTCAGTATTTGCTCAGATGACTTAAAGGCTTGCAGTTGTTGATACAAATGGCTTTGATTCACATAAGCTTCTAAGCCCCTTCTAGCTATTGATCTCTGTTGTATTCATTCGATTCTATAAGAGCACAGAGCCAGTTTGCTACAGTAGTTAGCATCTACCTTGTCATGTGACAACTGCAATTATCTTTTCTGGCGATGAATGTGATCTTTGCAGTGATTACCTTTTAAAAATTTTTCTTAGCCAATTAAATAAAATTTGGTGACATTTCAAAGACTGTTAATCACAACCAAATGCTCTAAATGTCAGGATGCATTGAAATTTTTGCTACTAACTGATGAATCATGAGCTAATTGTAGTTCATCATCAGGCCCTTGTCATTGTTATTATTATGGAAAACACTTTCATCACTCTCGCTATTCAATAAAAAAAAAGTTTTAGAAAAATATGAAGAGAAGACATATTATTCATCAAAGCATTTGAATTTAATTGCATTCTTCAAAATTCTCCAACTACAGATTGCAGCAGAGAATACCAGGGACCCAGCCAGAGAAGAAAGTAATGTTTTTAAATAAACAGCTCCTGGCGGCCTTTTATTTTAGTATACATTATTCCGGTATCTTCATTTCCCTCCCTTTCTTTCCTTTTGTTTGGGGAAGTTTTTCCCAGATATTTTCAAATGCGCTTCCTAAACAATAACCTTAGGGCATTCTGATTTACTTCCCTTCTGAAGCTTCTATGACCTGAAGCGTAGATCACTCCTACTCAGAGGCTTGCTGCTGGGTCTGTTTAATGATGTGAAGGCTGTGTTCAATGCAGCCTCCCCAGAACATCTCCAGAACAACTTGTTGATAAGACCAGGCTATAAGGCTATTTTTTTCTTGCTGCAATAAGGAGGGGGGGAAAAAAAGCACTACCGTGACAGAGTCTTAGTAGCTTCTCAGAGTGGGAAGGACAAAGTCAGGATATTTATTGAGACTTTGAAGTCTGGTTGAAGGTGAGTCTTTTAGTGTGAGAGGGGGGAGGAGCTTGGTTAGGATCCTTAGGATTGGGTAAGAATCCTAATATTATAGTTGAGGAACGGTAAATACAGCAAGGGGAAGGTTTTGAGGTCAGGGATTCAGAATCGTAGGGTATAAATTGTCCTTTCTATTGAAGAGTTGATGGGACTTTCAAGAGGTTCCTGAAATAAACAATACAGTTTTTTTCAAGTTTTATCTTCCTGGGCATGTGTTTTCTGGAATATTGTGTTATGTTGATAAAGACTGTAGAATAGCAGTCACATGGAAAGATGTGTAATGTGATGGTTTTAGTTTTCAAGTGTTTCTGTCTGTCAATGTGGTAGTGTCATGGGCTTTGTTTGCTCATTAACTCCAGTGCTTATGTCCAGTCTGAGTTGTAGGAGTAGCTGCCAGGGCCAAGACTAACCCGAGGCAAGTGCTTAGGGCACAAAATTTAAGGAACACTCATTTTAGGGTCACAACCTGGTGACAGTTGTGTGACCCTGGAGCTCTGGGACCATGGATTATGCTGAATTAGAGTAGATACTGGAGCTAGAAGATCTGGATTCAAATCCTGACTATGTCAGTAGTAGTTGTATGACCAGCAATTTAGCTAAAAAAAAAAAAAATCTCTCTGTACCTCAGTTTCCCCATCTGTAAAACAGGAATAATAAGAATTCCTACCTAGTAGGAGGCTAGTAAGGATTACGTTAGTACATGTAAACCCAGCATATTTTGAGCATTTAGCCTGTCTTGTGCCAACCATGTAAAGATGTTATTCTCATCTTACAAATGAATAGATGAATGCTCAGGAAGGAGAACTTTTTGCAGACACACAGTTGTGGTGCTGGATGGGATTTAGTGTTTTCCACCATACTGTGGTATCCCATGCATGTTTTGAGTAGGCCTCATTCTGTTCTAGTATGGCCACAAGGCAATTCCTGCCACCCACCCACCCATCCACTCATCCAACCATCGTTCCACCTATCCATCTACCCACTCATTCATCTATCCATCCACTCATCCACCCACCCACTCACACATACAGTTATATGTTATCTTTGCTCATCTACATTGACTTCTAAGTGCATGGAGACTGGGCATTAATCACTTTAAGTTGAATACTTTATTAGCTCTCTGGTTCACCAGTGGCCAGCCAGTAAAGCCAAGAGCCAAGGGCAGCCTCCATCCTTCCCCAGGGTCATGGTAATAGTTTGAGCATTTCAGGAACACTCCCACTGGACACCTTTGTACTTACTCTTTGTCGTTTTTGGAATGTCCTTCCTCCAGATGCTCACCTCCTTATGTCTCCTCAATAGACATAATGTGTCCATCAACTCATTCAAACCAGCCTCATTTAGATTTTAAAGGCGATGTTGCCTCTAAGATAGCCTGTTCCCCCTGTATAATGTGTCTCCAAAAGTTTACTGTGCCATCTCCTCTGAGCTTGTATTCTGAGACATGGTCTATGCTTGAAGATAAGAGAGGTTATGCATCCTAGAATCTTACTTCTTACCCCTTGTGTTTTTTAGTAATTCCTCCATAGACCATATTTAGATTCAATTTGTCAGAGCAAATTGGTAACTGTGGAAAGTGTCTTGTGTAGTTTCTGCTTTGGTGGTGCACAATGAGCTCTCATTCTGAGAGACTTCCTAAGCCCCAGGCTTCATGCCTCTGATGCCTCACAGATACACAGAACTCTCTGCTGAGTATTTTATTTTGCACTTGTATCTTTCCACAGTTCAACCACACGGGACAAGGAAGTATCTGCAGCCAGGCCATCATGCTTATAACTGATGGGGCAGTGGACACCTATGATACCATCTTTGCAAAATATAATTGGCCAGATCGAAAGGTAAGTTGATGCCAACACCATCCATGCAGTAGAGTTCATCCAGAATCTTTATTGTAATCTCCAGCTTGTCCACAGATAAGTGGCCCATGTAGACTTAATCTCATAATGACCTATGGTTTCTCAGCCATGTGTTTTTTGGTTGACCAAAACTGAAGACTGTAGCTTTCCTTGTTTTCAAAATGAAATTTTTTTTTTTTTGGAAAGACAAGTTGGGTGTGTACCATGAAAAGATATATTGTAAAGAGTGCTTCATCCACACTTGGCAATGCTTTTCTTTGTTTTTATTTTCCTTGGAGCCAGAACTGCTCAGTGGGTCCAGCATCTAGAGGATGATAAAACCAGCTATGCTAAACCTGCAGCCATCTCCTTTATGTGTCATGATTCTACAGTTCCTCCAAAACCATCCAGAACCTTCTCTCCATCCCCCAGTGCTTCTCCTCATCTTTTCCAAAGCTTGTCTTTTCTCTGTTCTAATTCTTCCTTTTGTTTCCAAGTTGACGTTTATTAATCTGATGAGCCCATATGTTAGGTTATCAAGTACTGATATTAATATTTTTGGTGTCTTTTGAGTGCCTGAACCCAGTGGTTCCTCAAGTTGTTTGCCAGTTTGAGTTCCCTGCAGAAATTTTTAAAATTATGGATGCTTGGACCCTACCCCACACCTACAAAACCAAAATATCTGGGTTTGTGGCCCAGTCATACATGTTTTTAATATGTTCCTCAGTGGGCACTAACCAATGGATTCATAACTGGTAGTCACTGTCTCACCTAAATGGTAGAATTTTAGCCAGGAAAAGCGGTCAAAGTGTGTGCTATTCATGGGGTATCAAAAAGGCATTTTTCTATTCCATGTGTTAATCACATTATCTTGACTGTCTACAGGTACATGAGATAATCCAGTCCAAGTCCAACCTACTCTGTTTTGCTCATTTAATTTTTTGTAAGCCAACTAACCATACATATTTGTCAAAAAGAAACAGGAAACAAATGACAACTGTGTCCTCAGCTATATCCAGGCAGCATATACCATTGAGGGAACATGATATGGGAGATATCCTTTCATATTTCCTCAGTAGTTGTTGGTCCACACATGTCTCTCGTCACACTGGCAATCTCTATCTCACCAAGTGGGAGTCTTGTGTTTAGAGCTATGTACATTTTGTGCATCAAAGTCCCCAAATGGACACTAACTCCTTCCTTCCTCTGGTGCCCCACCTTGAAAACAGTCATCACCTCTGAAGCTGGAGGAAAAGCTGGCTGTGCTGGACTGATTATGTGGGACTCTGACCTGGCACCTACCCAAAGGATAACCAGGAATAAATTTGACCCACTGCAAGCACTGTGTTTAGAACCCAACCCTTGAATAAGGTAGAGGCTCGCTTTTGGACCAGATGATTTTAGGTGCCAGCAGTATTTTGAGTGGTGACTTCCAGGGACATGTAGAGGCCAAAGTTAGTTCCAGATAAACATATGTAAATGTGAAGGGAGAAGCTTGTTAGACACAGTTGCATCCCTACAGCACACAGTCCAATGCTGGGTGTGTGGTGGGCCTTAATGCACAGTCCTGCAAGGTGACCAAATGACTGAGGGGGCCAGCAGGGGAGTCCTAGTACTAGTCAACATGGGAGGGCTGTGGACATTTTGCAGCCAAATAGAGTGTTCACAGATGCCATGACATTTCACAGCATAGTAAAGGATATTTTGCATTATTTAGGTCTATTTTTTAAAAAAGAAGTAAAGGAGCTTTCTGATAAGCAGCTGATAAGCCTTCTGATAAGCAGTGTTTTGTCATGTGAGTCTCACATTTTGTATCACATGAATGTTCCCACTTGGTGATACTCAATGTATAGCAGTCGTTCAAGAATGTTGGTATTTGAACATCCTGTTTGTCCTTACTTGTAGGCAGAAGCATAGGATGAGAGCTGCAAAGTCCTAATTCTCCAGACAAAACACAAATATCAAAGTATCTTTCCAGATGAATAATATTGATCTTAGGCTAGGTACGCTCTTAGATTAATTGGAACTAGGGTCCTGGAAATTTCAGTGTTACATCAAGCAGTTTAATCTACTTATAAAATATTATCAAGCAAAGGCAGATTTTCTTTCTGTGGCAAGAAATTAATAGGAGGCTCCCTTCCCTCCTGCCCCATTCTGGAGAGTTCCATGATATTCATATACATATACATATTCTTCTTTATGAGCTTCCCTGTGAGGGTGCAGGTAATGAACTTGAATAAAAACCCAACATGATTCAGCATTGTGTTAAAGTGTGATGATGTGCCATGTGTAAGCAGTCATCTTTCCCTGTTACTTTGAACATTAGCTATTTAGTAGAGGGTTGTTACTTTGAACATTAGCTATTTAGTAGAAGGTTAACTAATCCTGTGGTTGACAGCCTTAAAGACTGTGAAAATAGAAAATAGGTTAAGGAGAGAGAAAACTGGTCTTCAGATTGGAACAACATGATTCCCATAAAACAGTGGTTCTCAAACTCGAGCAACTCCAGAATCACCTGGAGGGGCTTGTTCTATTAAGGCGAGTGCTGAGCCTCATCTTCAGGGCTTCCAGTTGAGTAGATCTGGGTGGGTCCTGGCAGTCTGCATTTCTCACAAGTTCCTGGATGATACTGATGTTGCTGGTGGGGAAACCACACTTGGGGCACTACTTCCACAAGTAGTAGCCCAAGGGGTGGGGTTTAGTGACTTCATATACTTTGTCATATTACTTTCCTCTGTTGACCTTTACGAGGACCTGTTCCTTCAGTTGAATTCAGAGCTCAGGTGTGTGTGTCTTGGCTCATACTCTGTTTTAAAAGCTGTCAAGTAATGATCATTTAAAAATCTGGAGATATTGTATAAAATTTTAAAGTTCTAATTTCTCTTGATGGGTTATACCTGGCACTTTGGGGCCAATATTCTCATATGGCAACAAAAGGCTGGAACTGAGAAATGGCTGCCCCTTAGGCAGAAAATGCATGCTTCTTTTGTCCATAACCCTCATCACCACTCTCTGTCATTTCCTCTTAGTCCATTTCACTCATATGCTTTACCTGCCCACAGGTGTGGATTCCCTGACCCCTGCTCTAGACTAAAAGGTACTCATTGTTTTTCAGGCATTGCCTGCATTCCCCAGACTTTGAGTATGTTCCCTTCTTTTGGGTCTACCATGAGCCTTCTCTCTTTTCCTCCAGCCAGAGGCCATCTTGTCCTTGCCTAAGCCCCAAACTCCAGACACCCTAGGAATTATCTTAAGGGAAGTATAGCTTCCTGTCCAATATTATAATTGTTTCTGGGCTTGTCTTTAATCTTCATTCTTTGGTGAGTCTATGAGGACAGATTTTCTATTTCTAAGAAAATCCCATCACCTTGTACTATATCCCACTACTGCTAAGAAGTATAGTGCAGAGAGCCTAGGGTACCTTTCTGAGTCTTGCCCCCTAGTCTTTATGTTCTATGCAATCCCTTTACCTTGAGTGTGGGCAGGACCTGTGACTTGCTTCTAACCAATTGACTATTGTGAAAGTGAAGGTATTTTATCTCATCAGTTCATTTTTTTAGCTACTCTAAAGGAATACTATTCTGGGTAGGCAGTATATAATTGAGGACCTGTAGAAGAGGGACTGGATCCTCTCTGAAGGCAGAGAAATTCTCTTTGCTGGTGTGATAACATTAAGCAGAGGTTTGGAGAAGCTGAATTACAGTCAGCCTTGAGGACCTGAGGGTGGCCTCCAGCTAAGAGTCAGAAAAAGCCTGTTCTAGCCACTGTCAATCTCACAACCACAAGGAAGTGAATTCTGCCAACAATCTGAGTGAACTTGGAGGTGAATTCTTCCCCAGTTGAGCTTCCAGATGAAAACACAGCCCAGTCAGCACCTTGACCATAGCCTTGTAAGACCAGAGCAGAGGACCCAATTAGGCTGTGTCCCAACTCCTGACCCATGGAAACTGTGGGATAATAAATGTGCTGTTTCAGTCACTATATTTGTGATTATTTGTTATACAGCAATGGAAAACTAATAGAAGAAGCAAGGAAAAAGGGAGAAAGGAAAGAAAATTACTTATTGTAGCAATGCTATAAAACTTCCTCTCATCTAGTGGCTTAAAATACAATTTATTATTTCTTACAATTATGTGTGTTAACTAGGTGGTAGTTCTGCTCTGCATGGTGTCAATTGGGGTCACTGACTAAGCTGCGTTCAGCTGGTAGCTTGGCTGGGCTGCCTCGCTTCTTCTCCCGGTGGGCTCACTCTCCCTCTGTGTCTCATCCTCTGGGCAATGCTGTGGGTCCATTCTCTCAGTACAATAGCCTGGATTGTCTTACAGTATGGTGGGTAAATTCCAAGAAAGGGAGAACAGAGGGAAGTTGGAGAACAGGCCAGGGGAGCACTTGTAGGTGTTGTTTGTAAAAGATACCTACCATCCAAGCAGGGTTCTTGAGCCAGACAACTGCTTAATAAAACCTTTTAGAGTGAGTTGGGAGAAGGTATGTCGTATTGGTGATTTAACTATGAGTCTATGAAGGCAGCATTGTGATTGCCTATGCAATGTGTCCCTTGCTGGTATTTCATTTCTGAGAGTGGAAATGAGGAGCTATTTATTCATTTATTGGATGCCATTTACTTTTGCCTAATATCCATTGGTTAGTGACTTAACAGCAGCTCTTACACACTTGGAATAAAATATGAACTCCTCAACATGAAAGGAACTGTTCCAGGACCTGCTCAAGAAATAAAGCTGCATACATTTAAATTAGAAAAGTGACTGTGCCCACGTCTATGCAGTTGCTCTTCCAAGAGAATTTAAAATGGATTTAAAATTTTAAAAAGGGAAAGGTCTGGAATTATTTATCATTGTCTCCCCAGAAGCAGGAGATAGAGATAGCTGGATAGGTAAGACAATGATTTGTTAAGTAATTTAAAGGAAGGGTGGGTAAACTATGGCCCATGGCCAAATCTGGCCCTTAGCCTGCTTTTGCAACCTGTGGGCTATGAATGATTTTTACATTTTTAAATGACAAAAGAAGAAGAATGTTTCATGACATGAGAAAATTCTGTGATATTCAAATTTTAGTATCCATAAATAGAGTATTAGTTTAACACAGTCACACCCATTTGTTTTTATTGTCTATGGCTAATGTAGAGTTGAGCATTTGTGACAGAGTCCATCTGTCTACAAAGTCTGAAATATATTTACTGTCTTACCCTTTAAGACTTTGTTTGCCAACCCTTAATCTAAAGAACTCTTTGATGAAATTTAGACCAACCAGTGTATAGCTGAAAGTCATCGAGATACCCTCAGAACTTTATATTTTGGCTGAATTTAACAGAAGATGGTTATAGCAGTTTCTCCTTATCTTTCCGTAGCTATTTTTCTACTTGAATGAACTATTCTAGCCACATAACAAATTGTGGAGGACGTAGGAGACTTGATGGCAAATCTTTCTCTTCATGCCTATGGTACCTCTTCCCAAAATGCCTGGTGGCCCCTTCTGCTTTTCTGTAATGAGTAGCTCTCTCTTCTTGCCCCCTCTCCTCACTTCTCTGTCAGTGCTGCCATCAGGGCTGGGATACTTTACCTGGTGCTGGGGTTGCTCAGAAGTATAGTGGGTTGCAAGGCTACCCAGCCCTGGGCTGGAACCCAGGACCTGGAAAATAGGGTCTTGGTAAATGCTAGGCTTAACTGTTCCTGGAACCCTGTTTTGGTGGTAACATGGGCACAGAGCAGAGTTTCATGGCATTTAGTCACTTAGTAATAGAGAGGAAGAATCAGGTTTCCTCTTTGCAGAAAGTCAGGCAAATGGAGACTCCCTGTCTCAGTCAGCTTGGGTTTTTGTAACAAAATAGCAAATATTGGGTGGTTTATAAACAACAGAAACTTATTGCTTACAGTTCTGAAGACTGGAAGTCTGAGATCAGGATGTCATGATGGTCAGGGTTCGGTTAAGGGCCTGCTTCTGGATTGCAGACTGCCACCCTCTCATTGTATCCTCACATGGCACTGAGGAGAATGTGGAAGCAAGTTCTTCCATGATTCTCACAAGGGCCTGATCCCATCTGTGAGGTTCTACCCATATGACCTCATCTAATCCTAATCACCTAATACCCTAACTCCTAATACCATCACAGGCAGACTAGGGTTTCAATGTATGAATTTGGAGGGGACACAAACATTCAGTCCATAATACTCCCTGTAACTGTGGGGGCAGAATCAAACTACACTTGAGTCAGAAATCGTTATTTTGCCTTGACTTATACTTAAGGGAGTGATATTTGGCCTATAACTGTCAAATACCAGACCATGTCTTAACTTGCTTCTATTGCAGGTAAAGTCATATTGCCTAGGTGTGCAGGAGAGTTGTCACTGCCCTTAGATCACATTCCAACTCTTACTGGGCCCATTGAAGTCCTAATTCTTATCAAATGCTGTATGTCAGATGCATGTTCTAAATGCTTCCTAATTCTCACAGAATCCTTATAAGAGGTGTACTGTTTTAACCCGTTTTCACAGATGAGGAAACTGAGGCACCAAGAGGGTATATAACTGATCTAGGGTTCCCTACTAGTATTTATTGAGCTGAAGTGACCACCCCAGCAGTCAAATGCTGAGCTTGGACTCTTAATCAGGACACAGACATCTCAAGGGCAAAGCAAAATAAAATGACTGCAGGGCAGAGGAAGAGCAGTCCATGCTGCACACATTGTCATCAGGACAAAAAACCATTTTTTTGGACCTCCTGCCCCCAGTCTAGGAAGGTCTGCAGAATGTCAGGGACTCAGTGATCTCAGAACTCATCAGGGCTGCAGGCAGTGAGCAAGAGGAGAGCGGATTGTGAGACCTCAGGATGAAGCTGTCTGAGTGTGATTAAATGATCTTCCTCTTATAAAAGGACAGGAGAACTTCAAAGGTGAATGCTATTTCAGTGATGTGTGTTGTGTGTTTTATTATCAGTTATCTTGAAAACAAAAGCAAAGATAGTAGCTTTGAGGCTGTTCGAGAGACTCAGGGGCCTTGTAGGTTATTTGGTGGATCCTTGGTGGCCTGGTAGGGACTGCAAGAAGGGGACAAAAGTGGCTCTCAGTTTAGGGATAAAGGGAAACCCTTGATCTTGGATGACCAGGCTTTGGGCACCTTTGGAACCCTGTTGGAAGTCACTGTCCTTTGAGCAGGTGTCACATATATCTCCAAAAATAGACTGGTTTGGGAGTTTTGACTCAGATCTCCCCACATGTTATAACTTGGAAGATAAAAATCTCAAACTAACCTTGTCCCAGGGACTTCAGGGGTGCAGGCAGGTTTAGCTCTGCTTGGTGCCTCTTGTAAAGTGGTTTTGTAAAGCTAGGAATCCCCTCTGTCCTCCTCTTTCCATGGGGCATGTGCCATTCTGGGGGACAGAGTTTCTGAGTTTCTGAGCTGGGTCAAGGCTTAACCTTTTAAGAACGCAACTCCTCAATTATCTTAAGCAATTTGGAAGGAATTTTTTGTTCCTTCTCCCTAACCTACATTGTTTTCTTCTCTGACTTTCAAATGATTTCACAAAAAGCATTTTTTTTTTTTGCCTCCCTTTGGGTAACTGAAAGAAGAAAGGATTTGCCCAAGACCTCGGCAACTTAAGAAGGAGTTAAGATCATACTGCTCCTCGAGGGGGCTCTCAAAATGCTCCACCCACCCTCCAGCCCTTACACCACCTCCATTCTGGCTCTGTCTGTTCTTTATCCCATAGAACTTTATCAGTAAGGGCCTTGTGGGTTGCAGGGGCTGTGGGAGAGGAACAGAGGGAAGGGGGAGTCATCTAGGGGTAATGCATTCATGCAACAGATATTTATTGCGGGTTCACTGTGTCTCACAGTCCATTATGCCTGAGCCTGTAGGTGGGGGCTAAGACACCCCCCAAAAGATAACAGAGTGCTGATAACAGATTACAGGTAACAAGTAAGTAAAAAGACCAACTTATTCAAAATCATGATACATCTTCTGAACACAACAAACAAGGGCCTAAGACAAGGGTGGGTTGATGGCGGCTTTTGTAGACAGTGGACGGTGACCAAGGCAAGCCTCTTGGAGGACAGCACGTGAGAGGGAAAGGAACTGGGTATGAAATAGCATTCCCCGTGGAGGGAACAGTATTTCAGAGGCCCTAAGGAGGAGCAGGTGGGTGTATGTGAGGAGCTGGATGAAGTGCAGGTGGCTGAAACTTGGTAGGCATGAGGACAGAGTCATGGGAGGGTGGTAGCTTCAGTGGGCACAGTAAGAAGTTGGGCTGTGATCCAAAGGTTGTAGGGAGCCACCAGAGGCTTTTGAGCAGGGGAGAGAGGTGAGCTGGTTGTTTTCAGAATGCTATATGGCAATTATATGGACAATCAGTCTAGGTAACGTGGACTTGGCATGTGAATATAGTATTAACTTTCTTCATCACAACTGATTTCAATGGGAGGTGAGTCTAGGTAAGTGGACTCTTTCACTCCCTGGGAATGCTCTGAGATGCTCCTGTTTCTCACTGCTGTTTTACCTCAGGGATCACTTGGGTGGTTACATTTTTCTCTTCCCTCCCTTCCTCCCTCTCCTTTTCTCTCCCTGACTAAAGCCATTGTTTGGTTGGTCGAAAAGTTTTGGGTGAGTTTGTATCATTGCTGTGTTTTTTCAAGGGTGATAAATCCTAAAACTGTCTTAGGAGAATAGCAGGAACATTAATTTCTCATGGTCAGTCAACAGTATGACAGGAAAAAGCATTTTCAGTCACTGTAGTGAGAGCTCACGCAGGCCCTTCTTGCAGCTGAAGTGAGAGTTGAAATGGTTCGTTGTCTGTGGTTTATTTTTAATTACTTCTGCTGGTATTAGACATTTTGTGACTGCAGCAAGAAGAACATGACAAGACAAGTTAGGAATGAGGCTCACTGATGCACGGCTGCTGGCAGCCATTGAAAAATCTCTTCACGTCAGGGGCTCAAGACAGCCGTGAGGTACCTCCTCTGCAGCTGCAACTGCTGTTTCTCTTCCTGGTATTGGTGTTGGGGCCTTGGCCTCTGCCCAGGGGCCGCTGACTTCAGAAAACAAATGGGGAGACAGCACACATTCCCACCGAGTGACTTTCCCCTCCACACTCTTGCCCTCCAGTAAATGGCTAACCAGGTACTCTTGAGGGAAGCCTCCCCCTACTTACAATTTGGGGGAAGAGTCACACACTCTGTTTAGCTCATTGTTTAATACTTAGCCTCACCTTATGGGTAACACTCCAATTGGCATTTTCATTTCACAGGTAAGGGAACTCACGGATTTAAGTCACTTGCGCCAGAGCCCACACAACGAAGCTAGAAGTCTGTCCTTAGCCACATAAAGCTGTCTCCCCATCTACTGCTCTCAAATTGTGGCACATCAGAATCACTGAGGCACTGGCAGCTGGGGGCATTTGCTAGAACCCTTTCTTGGGTTCTATTTTCTGCAGGTGGGGCTCCGGAAACTGAATAAGAGACTCGTAGGTGTCGTTTGTGAGTTTTGAGTTTTTTGTTAAGGACCCCCTCACGACTCAGCGAAGGGTGTTCGTTCAAGCTGGAGCACGTTCAGAAATGCCACTTGGCATGGTTACATTCCCAGTGAATCAGGCAGGGTCCATTCTGGGGCAGGCACCTACCACTTATTTGAACAGAAAGAATTTAATGTTAAGAATTGTTAACAGCTGGGCTCGGTGGCTCAGCCTGTAATCCCACGCCTTGGGAGGCTGAGGTGAGTGGATTGCCTGAGCCCGTGGGTTCGAGACCCACCTGGGCAACTTGGTGAGACCTCATCTCTACAATAAATCAAAAAATCAGCTGGGTGTGGTAGCGCGTGCCTGTAATTCTGGCTACTTGGAAGGCTGAGGCGGAAGGATCGCCGGAGCCCAGCAGGTCGAGGCTGCGGTGGCCGGGAGCGTGCCATTGCACTCCAGTCTGGGCGACAGAGTGAGACTCCAACTCAAAAAAAAAAAAAAAAAAAAAGAATTGTTAGTCAGGTATTGATGAGATGAAAGGGTAAAAGAGAACCCATGGGTATCATGCAAGTAGCAACTGCAGGAAAGAGCTACCACCTCTGTATTGGTGGGGAAGGAAGGACGGAGGAAGGGGGAGGGAAGATTTTTAACATTTAGAAGCTTGGAAGAGAAGACCCGTGGGACTGCAGCCCAGACCTGTGAGAAGGGCATGCTGGCTGGCAAGTGCTGGGGTCTCTGAACTGTGGGGGTGGGACCTAGACTTTTGAGGGGGGGTGCTGGGGTCTCTGAGGAGGATGCAATAAGATTGATTCTGTACGTGTTTAGAGAGCTAGGAACTAGATTCATTCACTGCTACAGGAATAAACTTGCCCTTCTAAGGTAAAGAAGCCTTGCTAGAGTTAAGGTGTTGGGAATGAGAAGCCAACAGGAAGCAAACAGTATGGAGCAAGTCCCTCTCCTTCCTCAATGGGTGCACCATCCCCCATTGGCCCTATTAGTCAGACACTAAGGCAGACCCTCACCAGGAACAGCAGACAAAACTGATATGTGGTTTCCAGAGCCCCAGCCTAAGCCCAGGCCCAGCCTCACAGAGCCCAGAAGATATGGTGTTGAGACACGTTAACTTATTAGCTCCCGGTAATAACTTATTCGCTTCCAGTAATAAGCATTCCAGTAATAACTGGAAGCTTGCAGAATAATTTCTGTAAGCTGCTGATATGTCAAGTTCTTACTTTATTTCTCTTAGACTATTGAGTAGGGTGTGAGTGGGAGGGCAGTGCTGCCTAATGGAAAAGATGGGAATGTTTGGATGTTGAAAACTCTTTCTCCATCTGTCAAATGGGATTAATTATACACACCTGGCAATGTTGTTAAGAATTAAACAAGACAATGTGCGCTACCAAGCTCAGTGCTGGGCATTCAGTAGGCAGAGTGCACAATGGCTGCATCCTCATCATTTTTACCATAATATCCAGCCACTTGCATTATTTAAATTCTTCTGTTGTAGTTGAAACATAACCTTATCGTAGGAATTCAAGATTATGTAGTAATATTTTTTGGATGTGGGAAATAGAAAGTGCTCTTTTATCCTTGAATATGAATTAATCTTATGCAGTGTCTTAGTTGACTTATAAGAAGATTATTCAACTACATTTTCCAAACATTTCCAGGCCTTTCTTTGTACCTATTCCATGCATAAATGTACATGCAAGATCCTTTTTACCTAAACTTCTGGTACCTATTAAAATATACTGAGAATTGTTTAACCATTTGGTGTTATTAATTAATGCTGCATAGTAACTAGTGTACATCAATTCAGGTAAGCTTCATGGAAGATCACTGTATTAGTAAAAGTAGTGTTGCTTTTATATTACTTATCCCCTGACTAGAGTAGTGGTCAAGGTCAAGGCCCAGACTACTTGGGTGGGTGTCTAGGCTTTACTGTTTCTGAGCTGGGTGGCTTCGGACAAATGATTAATTTCTTTGTGCTGTAGTCTCCTTGTCTAGGAGTGGGAGACAAGAACCATGCCCCTCTTGCAGAGCTGTTGTGGGAGAAAATTAGTATTTTCCAGCACCTAGGGAGTCCTTGGGGAGTTGCAAGTGCACCATGAGAGTTACTGATGGAGAAGAGAATTGAAGCTCACAGAACCCTGAACCAGCCTCAGCAGGTGCATAGAATAAACATCCTCAGGCAGCCCGTGCTGCTGTGAAGACAGAGAGGATACAGACTTGGCACAGTAGGAATGAGTGTGACTGGATGAGTGGGGTTTAAAGTGCCCAACTCTCCAAAGCAGCCCTGTATATTTTCTTACCTCATTTGCTCCTCTGACCAAACTCCCTCATAGGCGGTTGGATGGGAGGCATCCCAACAACTTGTCTGTAAGGTGCCATAGACTCTGAACTGGTAGGAATGGAGTAAATGGTGGTCTCCTCCAACAGAGGCTCCTTGCTGCTGGTAACCACAAACTACCCGATGGCCTCACAGGAGGGCCAGTTAGGCTGAGCCCCATCCTGCATGCCTATTATCTCATCAGTTGAGCTTTTTCCACTTGCCTGCCATTTCAAGTGGGTAGGAGGGGGACTGAGCAGATAGGTTGAGAAGAGGACAGAACAGCATCCTCACTGTCAAGAAAAGTGCCCAGTGTGTGTGGAGCTAGGGGCCCTCAGGCCTGTCAGCCAGCTGTGCTTCTCCAACCCTCCACCCTTATACCTGCACATAAGTTGCAGTCATATTCTGTGTTTTCCTAGTTCTCAGGTTTGTTTCACCAGAAGTAGGAACCCCACAGCCTGTTCTCCACACAGCAGCCAGAGGAAACTTCTCCCCTCCCCAGTTTTATTTGATTATAATTGGTATGCAAAAACTATATATAATTAATATTTGCAGTTTGGTGCATTTAGATATATGTATGCACTCATATTATGACCACAATCCAGGTGATACACATATTTACCCCCTCCAAAATTGTCTTTGTGTCTCTTCTTTTTTGTTTTGTTTTTGTGATAAGAACACTTACATGAGATCTACTCTCTTACCATATTTTCAAGTGCACAATACTATATTGTTAAGTATAAGCACTATGTTGTGTAGCATACCTCTGGAACTTACTCATCTTATGTAACTGACACTTTAAACAACTCCCCCAATCTCTCTCCCTCAAGCCCCAGAGCCTGGTAACCACCATTCTACTTCTACACCTTTAGTTATTTAAAATGCCACCTCTAAGAGACATTGTGTAGTATTTATCCTTCTGCAACTTATTTCACTTCGCATGATATCTTCTGGGCCACTTCCATTCATGGTAAATGGCAGGATTTTCTTCTTTATAAGGTTGGATAAGATTCTGTTTTACATGCATATCACAATTTCTTTATCCATTCATCCACCAATGGACATTAATTAGGTTGTTTTCATATTTTGGCTATTGTAAATAATGTTGCAATAAACACAGGCTGTGCAGATATCTCCTTGAGATAATGATCTGATTTTCTTTGGATATACACCCAGAAGTGAAATTGCTGATTTATATAGTATTTCTATTTTTAGTTTTTGAGGAATCTTCACACTGCTTCCCATAATGGCTATACCAATTTACTTTTCACCAACAGTGTACAAGGGTTCCCTTTTCTCACCAACACTTGTTTTTTGTTTGTTTGTTTATTTTTTTAATAATAACCTATCCTACCAACCATGAGATGATACCTCAATGTGGCTTTGATTTACATTTCCCTGATGTTGAATGATGTTGAGAATTTTTCTATACATCTGTTGGCATTGGATGTCTTTTTTAGATAAATGTCTGTTCAGATCCTTTGCCCATTCTTTAATCAGGTTATTTGATACTTTCGCTATTGAGCATTGAGTTTCTTATAGAGTTTGGAAATTAATAGCTCATCAGATATATGATCCACATATGATTTCTTGGATCTGACACTAAAAACAAGCAACAAAAGCAAAAATAGATAAGTGGGACTACATCAAACTAAAAAGCTTCTGCACAGCAAAGGAAACAATCAACAGAATGAAGAGGCAACCTACAGAATGGGAGAGAGACCCTTTGGAAACTGGAGGCAGATGTTGCCAATGAACACCCCAAGCCTCCACTGGCTCCCCACTCCATGTAGAGTTTAAGCCACGTTCCAGTGATGATCAACAAGGTCTGGTCTGATGGGTGTCCATTCATTCCACCCTTGTCTCGGGTGCTGCCCCCTCATTCCTTCTGCTCAGCCCACTGTCCTCAGGCATGATGGACACACAGACACCTTGTGATAGCTTCTGTTCCCTCTGTCTGGACACTTTGCTCCTAGATTTCCACACTGAATCATTCTTCACCTTCTTCATGTCTACTCAGGTATGACCTTTTGAATGAGATCTAATCTGATGACCTCATTTAGAGTTATCCTCTGCCCCAGCCTCCAACTGTCTTGGTTACTGCTTTCCTTTTATTGATAGCACTTTTCATCTTGTAACAAATATGATAAATGGGATAAGGAAGTAAATTTTTTTGTCTCATCTGCTAGAAGCAGAGCACTATGAGGGCAGGCACTGTGTCTGTTTCCTCTGTCCATGCAGCCCAAGTGCCCAGAGTTGTGCCCGGCACACAGCATGTGCTCGGGGAACCTTTGGAGGCTAGGCTCTTCACAAGCATCACCTCATCCATCCTCCCAGCATTTTTATGATATAGATATCCATAGTACTTCTCTTGTGTAGGTGAGGAAATTGAATGGAGAGCAGGTTAACTGACTGGACTCCAAAGTCCATACCTCTCACCTGCTCCCCAGCCCCTCCTCCTGGTCCAAGACCCTAGGGTAGACAGAGAGTATGGAAATCTGCCTGGGACTTCCTTATTGCATGTCCACAGGAATGCAGAGAGAATCTAGGAACTCTGTGAAAATTGCAAAGAAGTGTGTCCTGAGTTCCAAATGGCAGTCGACTACTGTTTAGGAAAGCTGCCATGGGTCAGAGGAATTGGCTTTGAACAGGAAAGGCTTCCAGGTCATGGGATTTCCCAGCACCTTGAACATCTCCATAGCACTTATTGCAATGAGGATGATTGGTGTCATTTTCTCCGCAGTGTTTGTCTTCTTCAGCAGACAACAAGATCAGTTCCTGTTTTGTTCTCCCCAAAGCTTAGTACCTGACACAATGCCAGATGCATAGTAGTTGCTCTGCAGACATTTGTAGAAGGAGGTAAGAACAAGCACGTTTAGGTTAAGGCAAAATTCTGCATACCTTCCCTGCAAGTCTCCACTAGCCTGGCATATTTATTGGTATATCCACACAGAGCAATGACTTACCCTTTGAAATTAACTTGGGTCTCCTTAATGCTTTTCCCACGTTGCTAGGTCTTTATCACAGAGGAGACTTTTGCTTTCTTAGCTAACCTTATTTGTAGAAAAATCACCTTTATGCTTCATAAATGAAGCTCCTTCTTCCAGTAGATTTTGGGAAACCCTATATTCTCCACAGGCTAACCCGTGTATTCACTCTTCAAATATCTGGGGATAAAACCTGAGGCTCCCAATGCCAAATGGTTTTGGCCATCAACCGATTATCCGCCTGACTTCCCTTACCTTAATCATTTCCATAAAAAAAAAAATGAAGGGAGGAGATTTATAGGGCTTAGTGAATATGTTCCATTACTGCAGCCTAGCGCTTCAGGCCCTGGCTCCTTTCAGACCCTTCTCTCAGCCCAGAGCCTCCCACAAGAGCCCTTATGCTCCCTTCCTTCTGAGAGTTCCACATGAAAGTCGAGTTTGGTTCATTGTTGGCTCTTCCATAACGTAAAAATAGATTTTGTTCTATTCTGTTCACTCCTCGGGGATTCCTATCTAGGAAAGAAAACAGCTGAGGCTGGTGACTAATGGGCCTCTTTGGGGGAGACTTGTATGAGCTGCATGTCAACTGTCCAGGCCGAATCCTGCCGCCTGCTGCCTGACGTGCCTTATTGGGAAGCACAGAGGCCCATGTGGAAATCTGTGCTGGAATGTGAACTGAAAGTGAGATGTTGAGGGAGGATTAGCTAAATGGTCACGAAGCCTCCTGGGGCCTCATCAGAGCCCTGGAACAGATTTCCAAGGTGCACTCTGATCTGGGGATGGTTAGCCTGGTGGGGGGCAAGCGTCTGGAGGCTTCTGGGTCAGAGCCTGAATTTCTGGCACTCTCAACCCTTGCTTCTATGAATCGACCCCTTGAAATTAATGGAAACCTTAAGCTTTTAAGATTTGGATCACATTAATTTTGCTTTTAAATGATTTGTTTCTGTGCCTCAATGGGACAGAGACAAAAAGTGATGGTTTTAGAATTTCAAAGGAGATTGTTCCGGTTCAGAACCCCAAACGGAAGGATGTCTGTGTGAGCCAGGAGATACTTATTGAAATGTTTTTTCTGTCCAAAGAATAATTACCTTAACTCTCCTAAAGTACTGATCCTTTCCCCTCCTCTTGGCTTAGGAAATGGCCTGTTATGAGCTCTTCTGAGTATACAAAAGTTTCAAGCCCATTCGAAAAAAAACAAATCCAGAGAGAATGATCTTAAGCTAGAGATTGACAACTGGCTTCCTGACATCAGGAAAAAGGGACGGAGTGCATGTTCTGGGGTGTGGGTCTCTGCTTCTGCCTCTTCTAGGCAAAACACTTAAAGATTCCCATTCCCATGTTGCTACTCTAGATTTGCTAGCTTTTTACAGGTAAAAGCTGATCTGCAGGTTCTCTAGGCCTTCCAGAAAGTCCCAAGAGGACAGCCCTATGGCTCACATGGACATCTTACAGTCCAATATTCTGACTTGAGCTGTGTTTTTATAAAAACACACCCACACACACACACATACTATAAATATATATATAATTTAAGTTCACATCATCTTACCACCATAGTTAAAATTTGATATTCATTTTGTGATTTGCCTGATTATTAACTCTTTGTGCATGGTAGATGTCATAAGGGTGGATACCATGTCCCTCTCAGTCACCATGTATATGCAGCACTCAGTATGTCAGCATATAATAGCTGCTTAATAATTGTGCACATGAGTGTGTGTGTATGTATAGATGAGAGGTACCCTGGATGTGTGACCTTCCCTTTCTGAACTCAGAAACCTATATCTACGTGTTCCAAAATATCCTGTTATTTGAAATTTTCAAAAATCCTCCCTTCATACTTTTTATGGCAATGATTAAGATAAGGGAAATCGGGAAGATAATCGGTTGATGGCCAAAACCATTTGGCATTGGAAGCCTCAGGGGTGGTTACTTTAAGCCTCTGTGCCACTTAAGATAGAACACAAAACATATATGCTTACAGGGTTGAAACGACTCAAACCTCCAGGGATGGGGCCTGACACTGGCTTATCTGTGATCCTTGAGTAGCTAGGTTTGTTGACCAGATAAACAAGAGTCTAAAGTGAGCATCTCCCAATCCTAACAGACTAAATACAGCATGTGGCATCCAGTCGGGTTTAGGCACAAGGCCCTGACTTCTGAGGGATATGGAGGGTTTAGGAAGTCCTCTTGGACAGAAACAGCCAACAGTGTCCTAGGGTGGTGCTACTGTGGCCCTCTCTGTACCTTGTCTCCAAAAGCCTCACCTCCTCCACATCTAAGCTCCTGCCTGCTCCCTCAGCGTCAGGCCATGCTGGTTTCACCCCCATGACCTCAAGGCAAGGAACCTGTGCGTGCTTCTATCCTGAGCTCCAGTGCTGTTTAGGTCCACATGACTGGGGCCTTGGTTAAATGGGTAAGAATATTTACAAAAGGTAGGAAATGAAAATGTTTTCTCAGTATGAATGTAGAAGACAAAACCTAGTAGGAGAGACCGAGAGTTAAAAAGCTGCCGTACATTTGGAGGACAGAGAAGCTGAGTCTGATTACCAACTTAGTCTTGAACTGTGTGATCTCAAACAAGCCACTAAATCCCTCTGAGCTTCTAATTTGTAAAACAGCCTTTCTAATAGTAGCTCCATCCCAGTTTTGCTGCAAGAACCAAGTGAGCAAAGACATGTGGCAGTACCAGGAACCAGTGAGGAAAATGGGACAAAATTCTTGAGGATTCCCCAAAAAGAACTCAGTGGAACTCAAGAGGAGACCTCCATCCCTTCCTGGAAGGATCCCTTTCTGTCCTTGCTGTGGCTCATGTTTTAACTGACTTAATTTTAGAATTTACAACTAGGACTGACCAGCATTTGCTCTCAGACATGCCCAGCTGTGGGGGAAGCTTTAAGAGCCTCAGTGTGTATGAACCAAAGCAGGGGTTGGCTTTTTTAGAGACAGTGCTGGACCTCTTGTTGTCCTTGAACATATCTGGGATGCAAGGGGACAGTCTGCTGAGGTGTCCACCATTAATGGCCCTGGACCTCTCTGAGATATCTGCATGGTGACTTGGCCCTCAAGGCGCCAAGACTTTGATCAACCTGTGGCAGAAGGTTTGTGTGAAACCCTTCCTGGTTTTCTTTTTTTTAAAACACAAATGGGATCTGGAATTGATCCCAGATAAGACATCTGCCTCTTAATTTCACTTCAGAGGGGCAGGATGACAAGAAAGGCGATGAAGACAACTAAATGCATTTATGATTTATGCCCCCTGTGATAAATCAATGGATGATTTCTCCCCAAAATGTGGTCACTGCCCGACTAACTCATACCAGCTGACACATCTGTGAGATGCATAAGGGAATGGGGGCTGAGCCCCTTCCTTGCCATGTGTGCACCAGTCCTGGAACCTAGCACCCCAAGGATTGGGGCTTAGACTTATGAGAGAGGGGCTCCTCCACACACAGGGGATGACACTTCACTGCCATCTTCCTCCTCCAGTCTGTTTCTCTTCCTTGTGGCCTGATGGTGCAGTCATGTTCAGCCTGTCCTTGGTTCATCTCCAGCATTCCTTTCTGTGCTCGCCTTCATGTGTGGTGAGTTAGATTTTTCCATTCCCTAAAGGTGATTTGAGCAGGCCCAGTTCTCACCAGAGTCCTTCAAAGCAAGTGGGAAGAGTGGAAAATCGCATTAACTCTTTCATTAACTCCAGCTGTGCTGCGCCAAATCGGGATGGCAAAGAGGTTTTGTCTCAAGGGCCAGCTTCAGGCCTTCCTGGGTAGCTTTCTGGAGCACTAACTTGGGAATAGTTTTATTGGCCAGGCTGGCCAGAAAAGGGACTAGTGAGCAGAAGCTGCCCTGCACAAGAAGGCCAGCAGTGGCCCTCGTGCCATGGGTTTGTCATCCCTTTCCTCAAAGGTTTCCTTGTACCCCGAATGTGCGACCTTCCTATTCTGAACTCAGAAAGCCCTATCTACATGTTCCAAAATATCCTGTCATTTGAAATTTTCAAAAATCTGTTAAACCATTTTCTGGCTGTTTGGCAGTCACATAACAGCTGGATTGCTTGCTTCCTCACCCCCTTTTTTTTTTTTTTTTTTAGCATCATCTGAAGCTAATTTATCCAGGAGTAACTTGGTCTTTGTAGGGGAAAAGTCACATTTCATTTTATAAGTTACCTGCAAATGAAATTGCCTGGTTGTGCCTCTCATTTTCCTCTTGTTGAAAAATGTCTTTGTTCTACCTTTTTTTTTTTTTCCTTTCTTTACATAAGCTTAAGAAATTCTTCGGAAAGTGCCAAAGTCATTTCCTAGGCCTAGACTGGGCGGTGAGACAGTCATAGCTGGGAAAAGGCAGAGCTGTAGGGTCCAGAGGCTGACATTTTCTCCAAGAGGCAAGCGAGATTGTACAAACCCAGCAAGGAGTAGGCAGCCTGGGGCAACTCACCTCTGGAGGTAGAGGCATTGGCTATGGGTTGAGACATATGGGGCTTCAGCTGGAACCTCTGATCCTGGAACCAGATTGCCCTGGTCTGTACAGGATACGTATAGAAGGGAAAAACGAGCCAGCAAGTAAAGGTTGTTCATTTGGTGTATTCTGCTGTTCCCTCACATCACCATTGTTCCAGCCAGAAATAATATACCTGCAGCTGTGTTTCTGTAGGACAGTGGGGACATCTAATAACATATCAGGCTGATCTAAGCTGCCTTTTCTCCAGTGATGCCCCAAGGGGAAGATATATACTCCACCTTTATGTTATCCAGTGGTACTAATCAGAAACCACTGCCATGGAAATGACGTGTCCTGTTTGGTTCCCGTCTAGTAGGGAATTATAAATTAAAAGGGAACTTGATAGATTCCCCTTAATTCCAAAATGAAATCCTTGCATACTTTGCTGCATATTACATAATTAGTTGACTTCTCACAGGAGTTCTAATTATGCCTATGGAATAAGCTCAAGATAATGAAATGCATTCATCTCTCTGGCAAGCCGTCTGTCACATAGCACGGAGAGCCCAGTCAGTCCTCTGGGGTTCGCCTTCTCGCTCAATGAACAAAGCTTTATTTACAGCCACAGAACTTGGAAATGAAATACAAAGTTATTTTATGGTGTACTTCTTTTTTATTTCCTCTTTTAAAAATCCGTTTTTCTTAGCTTCATATACTATGTAAATTGCCATTTGTATTAGTAGCTGTGCTAATCCCCAAACATAAAGATTCCGCTCCAAAATGCATTAGTAAGGCTCATAATAACACACAAACTGCTAGAGATAGGAGGAGACCAATAACCGAGGCCAAAGGGAATGAGTTCTTTGACCCCAAATTTTATTTACTCAGTGACTAAATAAAAGAGTTTGATGGAAGGTTGGTGGGTTGATGGATGGATGGATGGGTGGTTGGGAGGGAGTGTGGGTATTTGAAAGGATGGATGAATATTTAATCAGGGAGGAAATATGAATGGAAGATAACTAACTCAGAAATACCTACCTTTAGATATATTATCCAGTATTGGTTTGCTAGAGAGTATTATGAGGAAAAAGAGGTTTTATTCCTCTCTACTAACTTCTTATTTGTAAAAGGGAAACTTGAGAATCTTGATTTCTCAATAGGCAACTTTGAAAGTTACAGTAAATATGTAGAAAAAGTTGACAGAAGATGTGTTTCTGAGAAAAACCAGGTTAAGAGAGAGTCTTACATTCCAATAACTTAAATATATGATAAGAATATATTTTTTATAGATAAGTTATTGGTAACCTAACAAAATTAGAGCAAAGCTCTGCTTAAATTTCTCTTGGAAGTAGATTGTCTCATAATATATTAGTGAATGTAACCCAAGCCAAGAAGGAGTCATTTAGAGTGACATTTATGGAGTGTTACTGCCTCAATTTCTATATTTAATAATGAAGATGCTCTGTGTGAGGAGGTCTATCCAACCTCATTGCTGACACAGCGATAAAGAAAGGTCAGGGGTGCCTGTTGGTTTTCCTCCTCCAATTTAAAGACTCATTAATCTCTTCTGAAGGCTGCAGGTACCAAAGGCATTTCTGTTGTGAAGTCACTTTCTCTAAGTTTGTCATTTGAAATGTATAAAAAAAATCTTAAAAGATGTTAAACCAAGTTTTCCTAGCAAAAGATCAGTCTTGTTTTGTGGCAGGTGACTCGGTATATCAGGGCGATTACCTCCTCGTGTCCTAGTATGAGGGTAACTTGGATTCACATTATCCCCACATGGTTGCAAATACTTTATGCTATCAAATTCCTCTGTCTGGCTTGTCACCTGGGGCAACAGAAGCTTTACAAGAACCTGCCCATGTAGATGGCAGCTGAATTCCAGTAGAACATCTGTGGGCAGTTTTCTGGATTTTCCTCCTATCAAAAGAGCCATTCATGAACTCTGTTGACCAAAGGGTTAGGTCCTATGTGTTTTTAGTAGAAGCAACTCACTCTAGCTTAAATTTCAAAAGATGGGGCCCCTTTATGTTAGTCACTCATCCACGTTCCGACAGGCACAGTATAATTGGTGCATGGACCCTGTTTCAAGAAACCCCCGATTGGATCATTCAGTAGACACTCACACATAAGGACTCTTTATTGAGCTATTTTTTTTCTTTCAAATAAAATGTTAGCATTCTAGAACCTCAGGATTTGAAGGAAACTTAAAGAGTAAAAACTGTGAATTGTTTTTCAAGACTAACTTGTGACACCTGCAGGTCAGTTTTGGTTTTGTGCAGGTTGGGTACATAATCAGCAACCATCCTGTAAAGCAGAGGCTGGAAGGAAGAAGTACAGTACGAGTAAGATCAGATGCCGTTTGTAGTGGACGTATATGCTTGCAGTGGCTGGGTGAGTAGGTTTTCATTTTATTTCTGTTCCATCAGTGACAACATCCTTACTGTCACTCAAGCCAGGGTATTGAACCCTGAAAATTGATGCATTGCCTATCATCACATGGACGACATAGTCTTGTTTGTTGAAAAGTGGTGATAAATATTTGGACCATACATTAAAAGAGTCAAGATATAGTCAAAATTTAAATTTGAATTTTGAATCAATTTGGAATGCCAAATAAAGCAGATTTAACAAGAATAATTTTCTTATTAAAAAAATCCAAAGGTCTATTTATTATAACTCCACTGTGTTTAAGGAAAACTAATTGAAGAGCAAATATCATCAGTAGACCTCGGGAAACAAGATTTTTAAAAAAGCAAATTCTCTGAGCCTGAGTGAGAATGCCTTAAATATCAGTAATAAATTAGACTTACTTTTTAAAAAGTGGGTCAGTCAGATGTACAGTGCCTTAGGTTCCCTGTCTTTACTCCACGCTGAGTCATTAGTGTTTGGCTGAGAGGCAGAAGACCCAGCCTTAGTTCTTCATTTGCACAATAACATTTAATCAAGTATGAACAGCCTGGTGGAGTCCAGGAGTGCTGCTAGGGCTAGGACGACAGGCTCAATACTCTGGGGACCAAGAACAATGAAGTTGATGTGTGGGTATGCTTCTACTGTTGTTCGAGGAAGCATCCGTGGCCTTTTGCTATGTTTAATTACAGTGGCAAAAATCTCAGTCACTGTTTACACAAGTTTATTGCTCAGGTGTGAAAGATATCCTGAGCTCGCTCTTGGCATTTGCTTTGCATCACAGGGAGTTCTTCATCTTTTAAATTAAAAACATTCATTCTGCTCCTTCTGGTGTTACAAAGGTAAATATCTTCACCAAACCTGCTCGGATTGCTGTCATGGTAATGGGTTTGTTATTTCTGCCACTTGACACAGGGGACAAGGGCCCTGGAAGAGGGCCCATACAGTTGATAGGGAACCACTCAATTCTGGGTTTTCAGCAAATGTTCCTTCAAGATGGCAGTGCTCAGGGGCCTTGCAGGGTCCTGCAGATGTCTGGCATCTAGTCTCTGCCAGGTTTCATCTCAAACCTGGGCCTTTTCTGCTCCAAGGTACAGCCTTCCTCCTCCAGAGGGCATTTGCATAGGCTGCTCCCTCCCTTGCAGGGCTCCGATTTCTCAGTGGCACTCAACAATACACATACCTTTCAAAGTTCAGCAGCCTAGGTCATATTCTTTTGTCATGTTTCCATGTGGGACATGGGCATGTTATGTTTCCCTTCTTTCTGAGCATTAAGATGTTTCTCACATTCTCATCAGAGATGCTGTCTTATCCACTGGCTCCATTAAACTATTAATATAAGCTCTACATCGATGGGGTCAGAGCTAGCTTCCTGGGCATGCTACTGTGCAATTGCACAGGGCTCCACACTCAGATGGGCCCCATGCTCTGCTTCATGCTCTGCTATTTTCACCTTGAAATTCTGAAAACTTTTTACAATTTCATTTAGCACTGGGCCTCACAAATCCTGCTTTCAGTCCTGGATTGAGACCATACTGGTTTCTGTTGGAACTCTAGCACATGGTATGCGCTTAAGACTACCATGTAAATGAATGTTTTAAAGACAAAAGAGGATCTCTTTTCATCCGTGCACAAAGTATAACATTTCTAATACCTAATGTCAAGTCAGGATGTTACTTATTTTCCTGATGGCTCACTGCTTAATCTCGTTCTTTTCATAAAGTTTGGCAAAGGCCACCAGAATTGAATTAGAGAGACATGCATATTATGATCTCAGAAAAGGAACTGGTTGCAAACTATAGGAAGCATAAAAATGGACAGATCTGTTGTTAATTTTTTATTCTATATATAGAACCAAAAGGGTGATGTTTAGAGAGCAAAAATGTTAATTGTCTTGCAAAGAGTGTTCTAATGAGCTGGGCCAATACTGCTTTGGAGAAAGTATTCTTCAGATGATAGAGGAAGCTGGGACAGTGACTGGGACTCTTCTAAAATGCAAAATGTCACCCTTCCCCCTGTATTCATTCAGGAACAAGAAAACACTGAAGCAACAAAATATCCAGCTTGATCTTCCCGTTGTCATCCTATAGCTGGGAAAATCTTGCTCTCTCCCCTACAGAAAGCTTGGCCAAAAGTCTGCTGTGGAGTTCATGGAGAAATTGCAAGTCTCCATAGTTTTATGCAGCATGCCCATAAGTTTTCTGTCACTTGTCTGATTTGGACACACATTTTCCCATTCTCCCCTGCCCACCCCAAAGGTGACTGCTGCAGATTGTGAAGTTGGCAGGATTTTCTAGGCTGTGCCGGCACAAGCTGTTAATAAATTAGGTGCACAGAAGTGTGTTGGCAAGGCGTTTCCTCCTGGAGTTCATAGGCCTTCCAGAACATTTATGTCTCATTACAGCCCGTACAGCAGTTTATGCCCTAATAAATCAGAGAAGCTTTGCAGAGATGGGCTGGCCCATAATGAATCTTTCTGTGGCATTTTCCCTGTACAGGCGCAAATAATGGAGCAAAACCTCCCCATCTGGCCACTCTGTAAGAGAGAACTCACAGTGGGAAACTGTTTTCTCAAGCATGACAAAGGTCACTGCAGGTAGCAGGAGTGAGGGGAGGTAGCTAGAGCTGTGAGTGACAAGGTGGAATGAAGCCATTTATGAGCCTTTATCACTGTGATTATAGGCATTAGCTGGACTGTCAGGGTCCTGTTCTCCCTTCCTGTGATAGGCCTTGGTCTTTGCTGATTTTTCACATTTAATTTTCAGATGCGTTTGCTGTCTTGCAAACATCACAAGCAGACACATACCCTCAGCATGGTGTGTGGACCTCATCACTTTGATTTATGTTTCATTACCGTGATAAGGTACACTCCCAGCTAACTGGGCATGGTTGCTGAGTGCTGTGATGGGGAATCTGCCCATTGAGCCCAGATTACCTTTCTCCCTGCATGTGTGCTGAAAGCCATTAAATAGGGAAATTATTATTAATGATGTGGTGATGGACAGAAATTCATCTTTTTGGTTAGGAAATCAACTTGTCTCCAGTGGAGGTTCACCAGTTGGAAAAAATAAAGACATAAAACATATTAAAAACAGTGCCTAGGAATAAGCCAGAATTTGTTTTTGGTGTTTTATGCATTGTCACAAGAAGACCCATTCTCCATTTTGAAAGTTAATAAATATTGATCATTTTCTTTGTATCTAGTAACAGGAGTCTTATTTCATTGGAGAAAAATTTAAACCTAGTTAAGTCAAAGAGGCTATCGTATTCTTCCCTCCTTTTTCAGTCTGCCTTGCCTGTGCTCCTACCCTTTTCAGGGCTGCAGAGGAGGTCTGGAGACACCTGGGCTGCTTGGTTGTGTTCACAGAGAGGATTTGGGAGCTCTTGAGAGTGGAACATCTCCAACTGGACCTATTTCTATTCCATAAATACTTGGCTGGTGCCTCTTCAATAATCACTTTGCTGTTTGGAAGGCAGAGGAGAAAGCAAGAGAGGGACTGCATGATTTATCAAAAGTGACAAGGAGAGCAGAGCTTCCCCGCCAGTCCTCAGTTACCCTCATATTTACATAACACCTTTCCTTCCAGTGTTTTCCCCAGCAGATGGCCAGGTGAGGTTAACAGTCTCTGCACGGAAATACAGCTGCTCCGGGGCAAGCATGGGGGATCTTTTGGGCTCTCTCCCAGCAGCATTACTCAACTGTTTGTGAAGGAAGGGGGCAAAGTCATTCCCTAACTGAAGCAGCCCTGGAAATGTCTACTCAAAGCCAAGTGCTGCTTGCAAATTGGGAGTTTGCCAAGACCCAGTACCCCAAGACTCGGGGGTAATGTAAAATCCTGGAGGAGTTAGTAATTGACCACAAGTGGGTCTGCCCCTGTCTGCCCCTGCTGTAATGAGAAAGTCAGTGAGACTTGATGGGGTCACAAAAGGACAGTACTGTGTTGACTGAGATGACTGAGCTCTGCCAGGGGAAAAAAGGGGTTTACCCTTCGGAGGGATTCTCTAGGTAAACTCTGAAAGTTTTCCCATTGTTCTGCTTTATTGAGATCTAAGAACCAAATGGGGGTACTGACTTTGCGTGAAATTTTTTCTCTGGGGTTGAGCATGTGAGTATCAGGAGACCTCATTTGGTACAGGATGTTGGACACACACAGCTGCTTTCTTAGGGTTTCCATTTGAAACTGGTTGAGCTGTAGCAGGTCATTAGCGCCTTTGCTGTTGGAGCAAGTGGTGCTTTTATTGAGTGGCATTTCTTCATCAGGCTGGCCGCTTTGCAGTTTTCGGGAAGAGAGTCTAGAGAGAAAGCAGTGATGCTGTGTGCATCAGAGGACGGGACCAAGCTGAGAAAACAACCAAAGGGTCTGGGAACAGTGTCTCCCCACTCCCAGTGTCATGTTCTAATCCTATCATGCAAGTTCTAACCCCACTTAGGCCCTTTTCCTCCTCTGAGATCCAGGATAGCCCTCAGAACACGTTCTTATGTCCATACCTCTTTTCTCTAAAATACACTGAGGAGACTCTGGCTTCAGCTTAGAAGTCATTTCCAGAGCAAAAACTAAACATGAAATGGATTTGTTGGTGATCATTCATGCTAACAGAGGCCTGAACATGTCAGTTGTTTAGTTCAGCATCACATTCATGGATTGGTTGGTACTGAGGAATTGTCCTGGGAGTAGCTTGTTTGGCTTTAGCAAGATGTCAGCTAAGTCACTTTCAAGTCAGTGACCATGTGCAAGATGCATGAGGCTTCTGTGCCTCAGTTCTCCTGTGTGTGAAATAGGGACAGTTGTATTAACTCTCTCTTAGGAATTGACTCTCAAGGATTAAAAAAGGTAATGCCTATGAACCCATAGCACAGTGGCTAGCACAAAGTAATATTCAATAGATGACAGCAGGGGTAGCAATGACGGCGATGATGATGATGATAATAACAGTGGCAACATTGTTGTTACTTTGGGAGCCCAGGGTCCAAACACCTGAAAGTTAGTTTAGGAATGACAGATAAATTTAATCTTATGTGCTAACTTCTACTGATGGAGTGACTGTGTTGTGCAAGATTCTGAGATGACATGTGGGCTCAGTGAGAGAGCACTGAAATTAATTGGGCTTTCTGCCTTAAGAGACAGACTCCATCAAAGCCACACACAATGCATTTGTCATCTCTTTAATGTTTCACTTCTCTCCTTAACAGCTATGTAATCTGGAATAAATTCACCTTTCTTAAAGTCTATTTTTTAAAAATCTGCAAAATGGGAAAGTTGGGCCAGATCAGTTTTCTTGGGAGTGTTCAGCTAAATGTTAAAAAAAAGTGGAAAGTGGGAGTAGAAAAGATTATTTTGGTTTTAGAAATGCTGTGTATAACAAGTTAAGGCAGGTCTCTTTCTTGCAGGACTTCTCAGCATCTTTAATGGGCTTGAAATTTTCAAGAGAAGAATATGTTATTCTTCCTAAACTTACCTTATCAGGAACACACTTGTTTTTCAATTAGCAATGTGTGAGACTAGTGTTACACAGAATGGACTTTGAGGAATTAGATGATCCTCAGGGTCCATTTTCTCTCTCAAATTCTTGAAATCTGTAAGTCTCAAAAACATAGATGATTTAATGACTGTACCTCCCCACCATGAACTTTTCACATGTTATCAAAAATGAAACTCCTTCTTAAGGGGCACACTTAAATGATGATCTTTTATTGTTTGAAGACACTCTGAAAAATATCAAAAGTAATATTTGATAAAACAATAATTCTTCAACTGCAAACCATTCTGATGGGCTTGGCACACTCTTTGGCTACAGTGCTTATTTCTTGATATTTGTCCTTCCTCTCGGAACTGGTCTCCACTGGGGACCTGTGAGGTAAGAGGCTCTTCTCTCACTCCTCTCCAGGTAGAATCCAGGGAGCCTGTCAGCCTGTGGAAACTGCCTGAGAGGCAGAGAAGAAGCTTTGTTTGTCCTTATCCTTGCACTGTCAGCAACTGTGTCTTCCATGACAGGTGAGACAGGGCAAGGGAGGCAGCCAGGATGGCACAGGAAGTCTAGAGGTTTATGTGGCCTTTTTGTTTGTCATTAGTAGGTAATTTTTGACTTTGCCTGACACTGAAGGTTGTTGAATCTATTTTCAGGTTGTAATAATGCTCTACAAGAACTTTGGGTAATTGGTTTCCTTTAGCCAGCAAAAACTTAGAACATGCTGAGAACATAGATATCGTCCCTGGTGTTCTTTTCTTCTGCTGATACAGAGCAGTATTTCTTCAAAGAGTCCCCCAGAGCATAGACCCATTCATTCATTAATTTATTCATTCATGAGTGAGTGAGTTAAAAGAGAGAGGAGTGTTGGAGGTTAAGAGTGAGAAGGGAAAAGGGAGAATGGAGGTTTGAGGAAAGAAACAGGTATAATTGTCTCAGAAGAAGTGGGCAGAGAGTTGAGCAGGGAAAAAGTGAAGGATGCTCAGCACTGAGGAGGAACCACTTGAGATTCTTAATTATGAATTTAAAGTGGGACTGGCTGACATGGTTGTATATTTTTCTCCAACCATATTTAGCTGGTTGGGTGTAGGCACAGAGGAAGTGGAAAGTGGTGTTTAATCAGGGATGGAGTTCAAGTTGGATGGAAGGTGAGGGGATGGAATTGAGAGCACATGGATGGTCTAGCCTGAGAAAAAGTACACCAAAGGATCTTGGCTTTTTTTGGAAGGAGGAAAGAGACATTTTTGGATTTGAGAATACATAGAACGCAAGATGCCTCCTTGAACTTTCAGGCTGTTGGGTGTTGGACCTGCAGAGCCATCACTTGATAGGAGGGGAGGAAGCAGAGTTCTCCAGGGACAGACAGACTTGGATAGCCAGATAGAGCACGAAGGAGAATGTAATGTTGAGGGAAGAGGTTGAGGATAAGGTGGATTTTGCTGATGCTGAACCAGGAGTTGCAAAAGACAAAGACAAGGAGTTTGGGGCAACAGAGAAAGGGCTGGGACAGAAGCAACTGTGCGGGGATAAGAATCTGGGTGGTGAGGGCTGACCTGAAGGGCTGGAGTTTCCTATCAATGGAGAAAAATGATGAAAGGCTCTCATGGCCCCTGGGGAAAAGCGGATCACCAGTTCTCTTCATCCTCTCTTTTTGAAGTTCTTGGCTTAGACAGTGGGCAAGGAGAAGGCTGGGACTCTGTGGGTGTTCTTAAATTCTGCTCAGTTACAATGCTAAGGTAGAAGGAGGAGCCCCAGGCAATCAAGGCCATCAAGCTGCACAATCTGGGGGCACCACTTACATCGCAGTCTATGTAAGTACACCCCCTATAGTTGTGCAGTTCCATATCCTGCTTGAGATAATATATAAGTAAAAACTCCCAAAAGTGAAAACAGTGGGGGAGATGCTGCTTCCAGTGTGCCCCTTGGAGAGTGACAAAATCAAGGCTCTGAAAGCCCATGGCAGGCACACCTGTTTGGCTTTGTTTGCCTTGGCATTCCCCAAACCTGACCTCTGAATTCCCAAGCACCTTCTTGCCCAGGGATGGTGTCCTCCACACTCCTGCAACTACCAACTCCCATGGTTATAGCCTAGCCTTTGGATCATGTGTTCTTCCTTCCATAGAACCCCTATTGATATTGTGGAGAAGTGTTCTCCTTTGGGACATTCTTCTGGAGGTAATGGGTTTCAGTTCCAATACAGTCACCAGCTGGCTATTATTTCCCTGAGCCTCTAGTTCCTCACCTTTAGCAACATTGGCCATACACAGTCATTGAGGGCATTGTGCCTGACACAATGCTTAGCCTGTAGCAGGTTCCCAATAAATGTTAGCCCCATTCCTCTTCTTTCCCCAGCACCTCCTTGGATATCCGGACATTGCAACTGAAATCACAAACTCTGTCTGTTAAAGGGGCCATGCTCTTTAGGTATATCATTGCTGGTTAAAGGAATGGTCAATGGGGCTTTGGAAGCATGCATTGCTTTCATTGCCAGCCTGTGTTTACACCTGGTGGGACATTTCCTGCATCTTTTCCAGCACTCAGCACAGTGCCTGAATCTTGGCAGGACTCTGATAGGCCCTAATGATATATGTGGGCACTGGTGAGTTGCTCAGTCCCTCCCTATAACAGGACGTATATTGTGGGGTTGTGTACAGCAGTGTGTGCTGGGTGCTATATGCTGGGCCATTTGCAGGACAGAAGGGTTCTGATAGATGAACTAGATGGATGGAATTTGGAAAAACGACCTTCTGCCACATGCTGATATGAAGGTCATCAGGACTGTACTTCCGGTGGGCTGGCAGGAATCCCAATGAGCAGAGACCCAACCCTCTTTCTCTGAGGAGCACTCCTGAAGTTCTGTTAGCCGAGGAAGGTCGGAGGAGTGTTGTCAGCTGCCTGCCAAAGACTGGGGATAGTGGCTTAATTAAACCTAAAAATAAAATTTGACTGAAATTGCTCTTGTAGGCGGAGGGAAGATAGATTGGCCAGGGCTAAAAATTTTGAGGCCATCTTCCTTGCATTTAACTTTGACCTTTAAAACAACTGCAGTAAAAGAATTTTTTTTGTTGACAGGGAAGGAGTCAGGCGTCCATATTGCTTTAGTTCTGGTTCAGCACATTTAGGGAGCTGGTAATTAGTTACAGCATTGTTTTCTCTCTATTTAAACTCAAATGATATGTGGTATTTGTGATTCAGAAAGGAGTTGATATATACATGCCCTTGAGCACAGGCCCCCAATATCTAATAAATAGATGCTGTCCCAGGAAAAAAACTTACCCAATTTATTTTATAAGTTTCTTTTCTCTTGTTGTGCCCACAAATATTTCATGCTAAATTTAAAACCATTGTAATGGTGGATGTTCATGAATAGGAAATAGTAACAGTACTTGGTACCATGAGCCTTATGCCACGTACTAGAAGGTAAGCTCGGCTGGCTTATTTTATACAAGGGAGCCTCATTTTGGTAGTTCTGTAGGAAGAAGAAAAATTAAAAAGTAAAGCAGACCTGAGCATATGTGACATATTCTAAGTTTTCTTTTTTTCATGGCCAAGAGCTGTAATTGGTAAGATTGAGTTGATATTTGAGCTAAGGAAAAAATTAGCTGTCATCACCTGAACTTACAAATGGCACCCTGTGAAAAAAAGAATTGGTCTCTATTTCAAGAAAAACCAATTGAAATTCTCTTCAAATAAACATCATAGTTTAGCATCTCTTCAAGAGCAATGTATTATTATGGAGAGAGTGAGTAGATGAAAATTCAATTAATGCTTTGAAACAATTAAAACAATGATATTTGAACAGATGTCTTTTGTGGCCAAAGTACTTTCTCTTTTACTTTTTGTCCCAGAAATGTGTTATAAATCGTGTTTTATTGTTATGAAATATTACTATTTTTATCCCAATTGATTCATTATTTGCATGGGAAAAGAGTCAAATATCTGAACCAAAGAGAATATTGGACCATAGGAATAAAGTGAGGGAGAAAAAGGAGAAGAGGAATTTTAGTCTTAAAAATAGATATTCATCAGAGACAAAGAAGAGGTGATGAATCACAGTATCTAGGAGAAAAAGTTTAGTTACCTTTAGAATGTTGAGTGTAAGTGTGTGATAAGAGATATAAATAAATCAAGAGGTGAAAAATTCACAGAATGAAAATGCTGATTTTTTTTTTTAAAGACATAAGGAGTAAATGGAGGTAGCAGTACATGGCCTTATTTTCGAAAACTTCTTTTGAGTATAATAATCTGAATCTAAGGAGTCTTTAAAGAGTTTTAGGGGCTTCGATCTGTGGAAAGGGAGGGAGCTAGGGAATTCCTAGAACAGTAGGTTTGCCTTCTCTTTAAGACAGGCCTTTCTAACTTATCTTGATGTTAACAAAAGAGGAGTCGTCTAGTTGTGGCAGAAGTCAAAGTGCCTTCTGTTTTAAGATTTGGTGACTGTATGATTTCTTTTGTTTTTTGTTTTTTGTTGTTGTTGTTGTTTGAGTTGGAGTCTCACTGTCGCCCAGACTGGAGTGCAGTGGCTGCTCCCGGCTACCGCAGCCTCGACCTGCTGGGCTCCGGCGATCCTGCTGCCTCAGCCTTCCGAGTAGCCGGAATTACAGGTGCGTGCTACCACGCCCGGCTGATTTTTTTTTTATTTTATTTATTTTAGAGATGAGGTCTCACCAAGTTGCCCAGGCGGGTCTTGAACCCGCGGGCTCAGGCAATCCACTCACCTCAGCCTCCCAAAGGCGCGGGATTACAGGCTGAGCCACCGAGCCCGGCTGGTGACTGTATGATTTCAAGTTTGCTGTGCATGTAGAAGAAGATGGCAAAAAGGGAGACTGCTAATTGAAGACAAGAGAGAGAATTCAATAGGAAAGGAGAGACATACAAGAAATCCTGGCATTCCAATCACACATGAGGAGAAAGAGCACAGTAAAAAGTAGATGATCAAGTTTATTAACTGCATAAGCATTTCTTTGCTAGGTCAAATTTGTTTTTTCCTTAGGTTTAAAAAATATAAGTGATAATTAATTATAGACAAAAACACTGGCATTATGATTAGACAGGAAAGATATGCAGTGGTAGCTCAAGTAAAGGTCTGCATTGGAGCCCCAAGGAATTTTATTCTGTAAAACCCAAGTATTCAAAATTCAGGAATAAGTCTGTTCTTAGTGTATAGTGGCATAAGTAATGACGAAAGACCCTTGTGTTTGGCCAGCCAAGACTCCAGAGTCCAGAAGATGGATAACAAGGCTCAAGACTATTTGTCAGCCAGGTAGCTCCTCTCTTGCTCTCTGAGAACCACACTCCTCTCCTTCTGGACTTCCCTTGCTCTGAGGTCCCATTACTCCTTTTTCTTAGCCTCCCTAAGACTCCCTTAAGCTCCATACTGGAAGGGGAGGAGCAGTAGGGCTGACAATTCTTAACCATGGATCCCCTGGGTATAACAGTTCCAAAATATCAGACCTTTAGGTCTGCCAACACTGGCCCACTCTTGGAACTTTCTGGCTATTATTATATTCAAAGAGGTGCTGTCCTCTTCCTAGGTCTACTCAAAGTATCGTTTTCTTTTCTTGCCTTAGTTGGATGCCAGTGAAAGAGGTTGAGGGAATAGGAAGAGGTTCAGGAGCAACTGAGGCAGAGATTGAGGACTCCAAATTCTCTCTGTGGGTATCAATTTCTGGGGGAGCTGGAGCAACAAGGAGTCCACACATGGTCAAGTCTCTTGCAGTCTTCCAAAATGTGGTATACCTCCGTTCTTTGTTCAACACCATGCCCTCTGCCTAGGATGACCCCTTATTATCTCTCTGTCAAATTCCTACTTATCCTTTAAGGCATTATTCAGAAGTACTTTGTCTCTGGCAATTGCTGACTTAGGAAATAGATTCAGGAGACTATGCAGACCATTCTTTGAAAACGTTCTTCACAGTGGGTTCAAGGTCAACAAAATGTTGGACCTGATCAGCACTGAGTAGAAGAATAAAGTCCAAAGGGAATGCCATTTTTTATTGTCAAACAACATGGCAGATCACTGTAAATATTTCCCATTACGAATAAAATTATCAATTTTGACAATTGCCAAATTTGCAAATTAATTCAAAATTTGAAACTTTTAAAATATAGAAGCAAATATTTTATTGCCTGTCTGACCCTGAACCAATGTGATAGACCTGAATGAAGTTTTTTTGGTTGCTGTTAATTTAAATTCTAAAATCTAGCCGGGCTCAGCGGCTCAGCCTGTAATCCCAGTGCTTTAGGAGGCTGAGGTGAGTGAATTGCCTGAGTCGGCGGGTTCAAGACCCGCCTGAGCAACTTGGCGAGATCTCATCTCTACAATAAATCAAAAATTAACCAGATGTGGTAGCACACACCTGTAGTTCCAGCTACTTGGAAGGTTGAGGCAGAAGGATCGCCGGAGCCTAGTAGGTCGAGGCTGCAGTGGCCCGGAGCGGCCACTGCACTCCAGTCTGGGTGACAGAGTGAGACTCCAACTCAAAAAACAAAAAAAAGACAATAAAAGAATAAATAAATAAATAAATTCTAAAATCTATACTTTATAAAAACTAGTAGCAGTGGAAGGGGATTCTTTTAGTTCCCTTATAGGCAAAAAAGATAATCTCTTCATGCAAATAACTTGTGTAAGGGTGGATTGTAGGGCATGGTTGGGAGAGGCTGGAATTGTAGAATAGTCTCCAAATTCACTTAGAAGCTAAAAAACTTGATTACTAGGAAAAAATAATCACTAACTATGTCCCTGGATCAAATGCGTAGATACTTCTAAAGATATGCATTCACATAATTGTGGAAAAGGAGAAGCTGATAATTTTACCCAGCTCAACAACACTTCCTGTTTATTACAAGGTTTTGTTCTGTTGGCTGCACAGATGTTTTTAATTTTTTTGGGTGTGTTTATATGTTTGCAAGTTTTTGAGGCTGTGCTGATGAATGGAGTTTTTATTGAATTTATATGTAGCTTTCAGATAGTAAAAATGTGCGTAAGCTTCTCCAACTTGCCTCCTACCCCCAGCCTGGGTCTTGCCTGAGGAAACTTATTCTACTGTCTTGTTATCCTCAGGTTTTTTTTCTGATCTGTGCCTCCCTATGCTGTTACAATTAAACTATTTGAAAAGGGACAAATGGCATTTGTGAACTTACTGATAGGACCACGAGTTACTGGATTCACTATTGGGAATTTTCTCCTTCGGTGCAAGAACTGACCCAGGAGAGGTTTTCATCTGTGAGCTGATCCATGATGCCATCTTGTACAGAGATGTATGTGTACTTTCAGATTGCATTTTGGATCTTTGGATGCTTGGAAGGTTTTTGGAATTATAGCTGTTTTATTAGCTTTTAAAAATAGAGTTATAACTGATGAGGGGTAGAGAGGAGAGAGCCCCTTCCCAGGACCAGTTATCCAAGTGTGCAGTGAGCACTCTCTCTGTGTGTGCTAGGCACAGGGCTGGTCCAGTGCTGACAGCCTAGGGGAGATTCTGATACCTTGATCTGTGGGATTTTGTTTCTAAGTGTGAGAACTCTGTTAGCAAGAAAGAGAACATATCTTTTTTGTTTGTTTGAGTATTATAGAATGACCATTTTTTTTCTAAAATGTGATAGCTATATGGAGTTACTATTTTTAAATTTTTCTTTTCTACATTAGTATAAAAAACTAGCTGGGGTGGTGGGTGGGGTGGGGGGGGGGGAGCAGACAAAAGGTCCAGCTTGTGACTACATCTCTGAAGTCTACTATACCATATCACCATGTGTATATCCATGTCACCATGTGTATATTCATGGATTGAAAGAGTGGTTAAAATATTCAACAGAGGTGATGGCATACAGAGGAAGATAGAAGGTTGGCTCTGTGGGAGAATGTGTTTAAACATTTAAACAGTCGAAGCTTTTAATTGTATCAACTTGGGCTCAGAGCAAATAAGTGACTTGCCAAAGAACTAATACGTGGGGACTTGGAATCTGAACCCACATTGGCATGATTGCAAAGTGTTATGTTTCTATTCTATTGTGCTGCCTCCTGCAGTGTCTCACTTATACAAAATGAAACAAAATACCACACACACACACACACACACACACACACACACACACACACACACACACACACACCCCACACCTCAAGACCCTAGTAATGTCATGAAAACAGAGAAAAGTATTTAAATATAATCATGAGAAGGAAATGGAAAAGCATAATTATGTGTGGACTCTAAGATCTTCTATATGTTTTATGTTGTTAGAACATTGAGAGTGGGATTAGTAAGGAACAGAATGAAATAATGGCGATTCAGAAAGTGAATGTAGTTGATACCCTCAGAACGGCCTTTAAATGTACTGTCTGTCTGGAAACCTAAAAATGCAGATCAAATCTTCTCTGCAGGTTTGGGCTGAGCTTGGAGAGACAAAGTTGAGGCTCAGAATGTTCTTACCACCCCAAGACCCACTGCTTTCTCTGAAGCTGGGTTAGCCCTGGTGACATCTTTGAAACTGAGCTATTAATTTTAGCTTCTGAGTTGATTAAATGTTATGACAAAACAGTGTGGTGAAAATATCAAAAGCAAAAGTTGAATCCTGGTTATCTTGCAAAGACAACTAGATAAAGATCCTTATAAACAAACCAATATAGATTGTATTCTCCTCCCCTTCATTCAGACTCTCTCTACAAAGAGTCTCACTGACAGGAATAAAAAGAAAAGAGAGAACTGGAAATTTTTTCTGAAATGAAACACTCAGCATCACAATATTAAGGAGCTTCATAAATGCTACACACTTTCTCCAACCTCAGGTAGCTAGGAGAGAGCTTGCTTGAGAGGAAATCTCCTCCGAGAGACATAGAGGTCTGTGTCCTCTGTTCCCCTGGGTGAGGGCTCTTGGAGGCAGCTTCTCTTTATGGGCCACCTTGCTAGTATCTGGGAATAAAAACACAAAAACAGACAAAAGCCTTCAACATGGCCTTGGTCAGCAGGAGGAAATAATAGTTACAAGCATGGATTTGGAGTCCAGTGCATCAGCACTGGAATCTGGCCTTGTTACTTACTGACCCTGTGGCAGAGGACAGGTTTTCCAGGAACAGTTTCTTCAACTGTGAAATGGAAATTACCAATGCTTATCACAAAGGAGGTAAGCAATGAAATAATCACATCATGCACCTAGCGTGGTACTTGGGACAGGGAAAACGATCCCACCATATTCCCTGCCAGGCTTCCTCTCCTTGCTGTTTTATGACCACCACTGCTACCAATACTGTTAGCTTCCTAGGGCTGTCTTAACAAAGTATCACAAATTGTGTGGCCTAAAATATTAGACAGTCATTCTTTCACAGTTTCAGAGGCCAAAAGTCTGAAATCAAGGTATCTGTGGGGCCACACTCTCTGAAAGCTCTAGAGAAGAATTGGTTTCATGCCACATCCCCAGCTTCTGGTGTTTGCCAGCAGCTCTTGGTATTTCTTGGCTTGTGGCAGCATAGCTCCAATCTCGGCCTTCTTGTTCATGTGGCCTGTGTTGTCTGTGCCCAAATTTCCATCTTCTCATAAGGACAGCAGTCTTTGGATTAGGGACGACTCCAACCCAACATATCCTCATCTTAACTTGATTACATCTTCAAAGACCCTGTTTCCAACTAAGACCATATTCACAGGCACTGAGGGTTAGGGCCTCAATATATCTTTTTGGGGGACACAATTCAAGCAACGGCAAACAACATCTTCATTTTAGGCAGGAAGGAGCCTTGGCTTCATCCTGGATCAAGCACACCCTCTGAAGTCACCTGTTTTGCCAGCTGCTGTGTCTTCCCTTTGTCCCTGAGTGGACATTGCAGACAGTGCTAACATTTGCTTAGCAGTCACTTCCCTGGACCTGTTCTGTCTTTTTTTTCCCTCTGTGCATTTTGTGGTTTGAATAGATATTGCAGATATCTGATCAAACCGGAGGAGATACTCTTACCTTGCTCATTTCCTGAGAGGCTCAGGAGACAGCATAAAAAATTGAAAACCATTATTAAATGTTTGTCATGTTGAAAAAATCTTCCATGTTGAGATCACAGAAACTGTGAGAGCCGCCCAGTGGGTCCAGCAGATTCAGTGTTGGGCTGGCTGGTCAGATAAGAGGAGGATCTGCAAAGTTGCCTCATCCTTCAATCCCCTGTTTGCTTGATGCATTCCACTGTTTGAAGTGCAAGCATCTGTAGAGACATCTGTTTACCTTCAAATTCTGCAAGACTTGAAAACCCTGACTTTGATTAAATGTCACCTTACAATCTATCAACTAATGCATCTTGGCAGCTGAGCTAAATGTGGAAAATGACAAGGTTCCAGAGAACAAAGGCCTGTGGGGCATGTTTCAGAGAACCACTCAGCAGCTGAAAGTGCAGAGAGATAGGCTTGGTGAGTCCAGGAGGTCATGGGCTTGCTCTGAAAATGAGAAGAAACAGAAACAATGGGGGGGAAAAAAAGAAAAGGGAAAACCTTTGAATTGAATGACTGAATCAAAAGTCCTCAAAATTTTTCTGCAAAATGCCAGATAGAAAATGTTTTAGGCTTTACAGGCCATTGTAGTCTCTGTTGCAGCTACTCAACTCTGCTATCGTAGCATGAAAGCAGCCACAGGCAGCATTTAAATGAATGGGCATAGCCGTTTTCCAGTAAAACTTTATTTGCAGAAATAGGAAGTGGGCCTGATTTGTCTTTTAGGCCATAGTTTGCCAATCCCTGGAGTGAATCAGTCAGTCAATCTGATTACTTTCCTCCTGAATGCCTTTTTTGTGGAAGCTGTCTAGTACAGTGATTAAGAGCCAGGTTTTATGAAACTGGTCCCCTACCTATCACTATATACACAAATTAAATAAAAATGAATCGAGGACTTAACTGTGTAACTGCAAACTGTAAGAATCTTAGGAGAAAACTTAGAGAACATTCTCCTGGACATCAACTTAGACGATGAATTAACAGCCAAATCCTTAAAAGCAAATACAGCAACAGCTAAGATTGACAGGTGGGGTCTTAGCAAGCTAAAAAGTTTTTGCACAGCAAAATAAACCATCAAGAGAGTAAGGAGACAACCCATAGAATGGGAAAAAAATATTTGCAAACTGTGCATCTGACAAAGGCCTAACATCCAGATCTACAAGGAACTCAAATGAATGACAGGAAAAAACCCCATTAAAAAGTGGACAAAGGATGTGAACAGTCATTTCTCAAAGGAAGACATCTAAGCAGCCAATAAACATATGGAAAAATGCTCACCTTCACTAATCATCAGAGAAAAACAAATCAAAACTGCTGTGAGATACCACCTCACAATGATCAGGATGACTATCATTAAAAAGTCAATAAACAACAGGTGTTGACAAGGCTGTGGCGAAAAGGGAGCACTTCTACACTGCTGGTGGGAGTGTAAACTAGTTCTACCTTTGTGGAAAGCAGTACGGTGTTTTCTCAAATAATTAAAAATTAGGCTACCTTATGATCCAACAATCCTACTTCTAGAAATATATCCAGAGAAATATAAATTGTGTTACCAAAAAGACACCTGCACATGTATAAGCGGGGGACCCAAAAAAACCCAGAAGTTTTTATATACCTATGTGTATTTATTCTTACATGTTTAAACTTCAGCACCTAGCCGGGCTTGGTGGCTCAGCCTGTAATCCTGCACTTTGGGAGGCTGAGGTGAGTGGATTGCCTGAGCCCGCGGGTTCGAGACCTGCCTGGGCAATTTGGCGAGACCTCATCTCTACAATAAATCAAAAATTAGCCGGGCATGGTAGCACGCACCTGTAGTTCCAGCTACTTGGAAGGTTGAGGTGGAAGGATCGCTGGAGCCCAGCAGGTCGAGGCTGCGGTGGCCGGGAGCGACCACTGCACTCCAGTCTGGGCAACAGAGTGAGACTCCAACTCAAAAAATTAAAAAATAAAAATAAATAAACTTCAGCACCTTCAAAGTACTCTTTGTTTGATATGATACACCTGTTGAGACACTTGTTCTACTGCTCAAAACAGTTTTTGAACTCATCAATTTCAATCCCTCCCCCCCCTTTTTTTAGTGCTTCTACCATTTTTTGTTTCACCTCTTCCACATTGGCAAAACATTTCCCTCTGAGGACTTTTTTCAATCAGGGAAACAAAAAAAAATTCTCTTGGGGCAAGGTTGAATGAATAGGGAGGGTGAGGCATGGGAGTCATGCTGTTCTGGGTCAAAAACTGCTGAATACTCAGCACAGTGTGGGCAGGTATACTTGTAAATAACCCATCATGAAATGGATAAATGTGTTGAAAGAAATCTCTGAAAGAAATAAAATAAAAAATTCGCTGAAGCTGAACGTAGCCTCTCACAACAACATTAGTTTGTATGCTGATGCTCATGGGTTGTTAGAACACTTACTTAATTACTATAATTCTGCTTTTGGGGTGATCCCCTTTGTATGTTCATTTAGCACTATTTACAATATCAAAAACATGGAACCAACCCAGATGCCCATCATAAGTGAATTGGATAAAGAAAATGTGGTACATATATACAATGTAATACTACACAGTCAAGAACAAAATGTGTCCTTTGTAGCAGCATGGATGCAGCTGGAGACCATCATTCTAAGTGAATTATCACAGAAACAAAATACTGAATACCACATGTTCCCACTCATAAATGGGCCCTAAACTTTGGATATATGAACACAAAGGTGGGAACAACTTGGGTACTACTAGAGAGGGCTTGGAGAGAGGGGGGAAGAGGGCACACAACCACCCATTGGATACCACACCCACTACTGGGGGAAAAGGGCTCGCTGCTAGAAGCCCAAACCTTACTTGCATGCAATTTACTTAGGTAGCTAATCCTCACATGTACCCCACATCTCTAAAATTTAAATTTTTTTTAAAAAGAGCCAGATTCTGGAGAAAGATTACCTGGCTCCAAATCTTGCTATTACTGTTGACTAGTAAGATAACCTTAACCTTTGTTTTCTCATCTCAGAAAATAATATAATACATATAAAGTGCTCAGCATGATGACTGATTCACAGTCACTGCATAATAGCTGTTGGTGGTCTGCTATTGCAACTGATAATTACAGAAAGTCTTCTTGTTCATAAAGGCCACCCCTGGTCATTTTGTGTTTTGCGGGGTTGGTTTGGTGGCTGTCACTTGATTCCCTCCTCTACCTCATCAGTGAAAATCATCACTTTATCTTCTTTGTTTTAATACTGTAATCATTAACTGCCTCATGTGCCTCCTATAGACTGTGGGATGCTAGAGGGCAAGGATTTGCCCTTATGCTACTGTGCCCTGCTGCAGAACCTGCCCTGAATAGTGGTCGGCAAATACTTGCTGAATTACGTGGCTTTTGCAGAAATGCTTTTTACCATGGTGAGTTGAATTGTTCCCTTTCTCCTAGCAGGACTGTGTTAATTCAAATCATGAAATAGAACAATATCTCTATCTAACCAGACCAGAGTTTGCCAGAATACAGCCTATGGGCCAAGTCTGGCATGCCACTTGTTATTATGAATAAAGTTTTATTGGAACACTGCCATGCTAATTCATTTACATATTGTCTATGGCTGCTTTCTCACTAAGTGTCTGAGTTAAATAGTTGCAGCAGAGAACATATGGCTCACAAAGCCTAGCATATTTACAGAAAAAATTTGCTGACCCTTGAGCTAAACTCTTCAATCGTACTCTGACTAGCACTTGTCATTAAACTGCAGATGGTTCAGATTATGTGTGGGAAAGATATAAAGTTGTCAGCCTATCTCAAGATTCATGGTCGAATGTTACAGTTATATTAAGATTGAATTTACAAACCAATAGGAGATAAAGGAAAGTTTCAAGTACCAGGTTTAAGTTTAAATGTCTTCCCAGTTTATATTGTATCAGGTTTCGTACACTCTAAAATTTAAGCTTAGTGAATGGCTTTGTTTTCCAAACTATGTGATGAAGCATCCTTGGGTGCAGCAGCAAAATCACATGGGCTCTGCAGGGTATTTTACATTTCCAAGGGAAGCACAGCAGTACTCAACACTGTTAGACTTTGCATGGACTAGTTGCTTCAGTGAATTATACTTTTTCCTTTTAGTGATGTTGCATGTTTGTGAAGATGGGTTTTTGGCAGTTGCTATGATTTGAAAAGCAAGTGCTATGTGAAAAATTAACATGGAACAGGAAATGAAGATTGGTATCCAGTCTGATTTCAAGGCTTGAGAGCATGTTCCTAATCTATTGGTTATACATGTGGTTGTTTAAGAATAATATAAAATATCTTTATTTTTTGAATGCCTAAGTTGTTAGGACATAACTACTTAATAAAAAGGACGATTAGATCTTTCTTTTGACCTAGAGTCATTGTAAATTGAGAAAGTTTGGGAAGCTCTGGTATATTGTCTTTATAGGTGGCATATCTCAATGCCAAGAAGAAGCACTCAATGTATTCTGGTGTATATATGGTACACTTATTTTTCTTGAGAAAAATTTTTCCTAATATTTTTTTAAGAAATAAAAATTCTGGTAGAAGGGGAAACAGAGGGAGTTGATCATCTTAAAATGAGTTCACTAATGCATCCAAAAGTTTTGGAATGGAGTGTCTAAACCAAAAGGAATCACTTGGGTTCAACTATTACAATAAATAATAATTGAACACTTACATGTTGGAGGTACAACACTGAACAAAGAGGCATTTGTTTACAGGAATCCTTTTGATAAAGCAACTTGGCTTTCTAAACCTGTGTGAGTTTCCCTCATACATGGCTGAATTTGATTTTCAAAGGTGATATTTAGTGCAGTGATTTATGCACTGTTCTTTCTGAGAAACCAAGCTGGTTTTACATTCACCCAGTCACTAGGATAACTTTATTACTGAGAATTCTTCTGTATATGGAACCGCTACAGGCACATTTGTCTCAAAGACACCTTGGCTAATAGATGTTTTTTTGTTTTTGTTTTTGTTTTTTTTTTCCCCACAAAACCCTATGAATCTATTTGTTGTCCCATTGCCATTAACCAGAATGTTCTTACTTTGTGATATGCATTGATTTCCTTCTCCAAGTTTTATTATCTTTCATGTTGTGTAAACAACATCATGTGTTTTCTATTTTGTTATTTAAAAGACTCATATTGGCCTTCAAAAACAGAAGAAAAGAATTCGTAGCTAAATGCCTAATTAATGGCAAACACAACTCTTTGTCCTCTTTGTCCTCCAGAGCATGTAGCTCTTATTCATTACTTTGTATTAATTAGTCAAGTATTCATTATAAATATCCTATATCTTCCAAATTACCTGTGGGTGTTAGCCCAAATAGAAGCCATTTGTATTCATAAGGAGCCCCTAATTTATTTCCTTCTTTTTCTCCCTCCTCTCCATACTCACTTTTTATTTGTTACCTTTCTCACTTTCTCCTTTCTTTCTGCCTTTTTTCCTATGAATGTCATGGAAAGATAGGAAGAAGGAAGAGAAAGAGAAAGAGAGAGAGAGAGAGAGAGAGAGAGAGAGAGAGAAAGGGAGGGAGGGAGAGAGGAAGAGCGCATAGCTGTTAAGAATACCAGCATTAGATTCAGTGAGGTTTATGTTTGTGCCTGCTTTTTCCTACTTGACTGGGCATACTTTACTTTTCCAAACCTCAGTATCTAGATCTGCATTATGGTGACAGTAAAACGGACTCTGAGGATGGTTGTAAAGAATGAATGAGGTAATATACATAAAGCACTTGACTTGGTTCCCGACAGAGAAGAACTCAAAAGCCATAGCTGCTGTTATTGATGTTAGTAACAATAGTGATAGCTGCTAAATCTAGCAATCACTTTGTAGTCTTTATTGTTTCACTTAGCAGCAGCATTTGACACAGTTGCTCTCTCCTTCTCCTTGAGGTATTTCCTTTACTTGGTTGCCAGGATACCAAGGTCTCTCCGTTTCCTTCTCTCACCAGCCTCTCCTTCTTAGCCTTCATCTCTGGTTCCTTCTCAGTTCTTTGACCTTCAGTGCTCCAGGCACACTGCTTGGTGCTGCTTTCTCCTCTATCTACATCTAATCCCCGGGTTGGTGATCTGATCCAGGCCCCTTTCTTTCAGTTTCATCCACATGTTGACACTTCCCAAGGGTAATACTCCAGGACAGACATCTTTCCTGCAGCTCTGACTTGTACATCCAAATGCTCCCCTGCGTCTCCACCTGGATGGCAAATGAACATCTCAGACTTATCGTGTCCAGAGCTCAGCTTCTCATCTGCCTCTCCAACCAGTTCTCCCCTCACCATTGTGTTAGATGGTAACACTATCCTTCTGTATGCTCATGTCAGAAGCTCAGAGTCACCCTTGATACCTCTCTTTCTCTTATACCCCTCATCCAATGAGTCAGTAAATGCTCTTGGCCCTGCCTTCTGACATTACCAACTCTGATCCAGTCACATGAACTATGTGATTAACTTGTCTCCCTGCCTCCTTGACACCACTCCTTCTGTAATCTGTTCTCAGCATAACAACCAGAGTGATTCTTTTAAAGTGTATGTCAGTTCATGTTTCTCTGCTGCTCATGATCCTCTGGTGGCTCCCATTTTCGCAGAGTAGAAGCTGTTTCTTATAAAGTGCTCCCTTTCTCTTCCCTTTATTCATGTGTCTCCAGCCCAGTCGACTTTACTATTCCTGAGACTATGCCAGGGTCTCTCCTGTCTCAGGAACTTTGCACTGATTGTACAAAAGCAGATTGTGCCTTCTGCTTGGGAAACTTTCCCCCCTGATGTCTGCACAGCTAACTTTCTCATCTCCTTCAAATCTGCCCAGTTGTCACTTTCTCCATAAGCTCTACCATTACAACCTATTTAAAATTTCATCTCAGACCAGGCACAGTGGCTCATACCTGTAATCCCAGCCCTTTGAGAGACTGAGGCAAGAGATTCGCCTCAGTCCAGAGATTCAAGACCAGCTTGGACAACTTGGCTAGATCTTGTCTCTATAATAAATCAAAAAATTAGCTGAGTGTGGTAGCATGTGCCTGTAGTTCCGGCTACTTAGAAGGCTGAAATGGGGGCAACCCTCTGTCCTCTCAATAAATCCTGCTTTCTAAAAAAGAAAAAGAAAAAAGAAGGCTGAAATGGAAGTATCACCTAAGTTCAGCATGTGGAGGCTTACAATAGCTGTGATCATGCCACTGCACTCCAGCCTGGGAGGCAGAATGAGACTCTGACTCAAAAATAAATAAATACATACATAAAAATTAAAAAATGAAATTGTATCTCCACTGACTCTGGTTCTGAAATTCTCAATACCTTTCAATTGGCTTTAGTTTTTTTCCTCTCCAGTATTTTTACTTACTACTATCTCACATACTGCACAATTTATTTGCTTATTTATAATGTTTATTGTTTGGTCCTCTCCAGTAGAATATTTGCCCCATAGAGATGGAAAACTTTATAGCTTATTTGCTGATGAATTCTAAGTACTTATAATAGAGCTCAGCACATAGTAAATGTTCAATAAATACCCGTGGAGTGAATCATCATCATCATCAGTTTTATTATTTCTTTTGTGTGAACAGCTCATTTTGACCACATATTCCATGGAGTATGTTATCTGGCTAGTTGCATTAGTATGGAATAGTCATTGTTTTATAGATAGTATCCTTTTTGGGGGAGTGGCCTGTGATTAGATACAGAATTATATCTAAATGAAGAACAAATATGAATTATGCAATTCAAAATTCATGTGTTACTTCATAAATACAATTTATTTATCAGTACGTGGTGAATAGATTTTGTACTGTTTGTTTTGTTTTCCTTTTTCATTTCCACTGTGTCTTGAATAAGAGGAAAAAAACCTTAAACTGTCTCTGAAAGGATTTAGGCTGGTACTCTGGAGAAAGTTACTTTTTAGGGGTAATTGAGGAGTTGTCCTTCCCTCTTACTCTGTTATTTATTATTATGTCTTATGGTTTTATGCAGCCTACAAATGGCAAGAAAGTATAAAGTTCATCAGTTAAGCTTTTATCTTATTGTGTGTGTGTGTGTGTGTGTGTGTGTGTGTGTGTGTGTGTGTGTGTTTGAAGATGACTTACAAAGATGTTAGCCCTCTATCCTAATGGTGTTGGGCTCTGTCACTTCTTAGGAAGAAGCCTGGGTTCCAAACAGCCAAAGCCCTCTACCCCCTGTGATGGCTGACCCCTGAGTGGAAGAAAATGAAGCTCCATTACAAAGTTGTATGTGCCTTTGAAATACTCATGAGTAAACTTCAGGCCTTTCACAGAAATGGCCTCTCTCTTGGCTGAAGGTGTGATCTACACTGGGCTGACTCTTCTGCTCCCCTTCCCAGGGTATTCTGTCCAAGTTTTGGCAGCAGATGGGTCCTTTGCTATCAGGAGACTTCCCAATGGCTCTAGGACTCCATACAAATAGTCTGATGAGTATAGACAACAAAGGAAATAGTCTGATGAGTGTAGTCAACAAAGGAACGCGTTATGGGGATTCACTTGATTAGCTTCCCGCCACATACTGAGCAATATTCTGTCAATGAGGGGAGGAAGAGGGGCATGTGATAGAAGTCTGACCATATGTAGATTACTTGCCCAGACAAGGTTATCAGAATGCCAAAGAAAGGCATTGAAAGCATATTCCCAGAGACAGCTTAGAAAGAAAAGTAATTATAGTAATCTCTCACTCTAAATCCTTAGTTTATTAACATGAAAATGAGTAAGTACTGAATTCCTTCAGACTCCAGTGGCTTGGAGAGGGGCCAGCTCTAGGGCCCATGAGAGTGGGGTGAATTGTTACCTTTTCCTCTAGGACATAGTTTTTCATGTATTTACTGTGCTTAGTAAAATGTTCACATTTGCAGTATTTCGTTTATTTGTTTTTTAAGAGCTTGAGGAGAATGCAGTGGAGGTCTCCATCAATCGTTCTTTATCTTTTAATTTTGACTCAGTGAATAATCCACATATTACCACGTTGGCATTCATCGCAAACAGCTGATAACTCAACGTAACTAGTAATATTAATTTCTATAGATCTTGTAGTCAGATTTTTCTCTCTCTACCTCTAAGAATTCCTTTCGAATCACTCCCTTTCTAGTCAGGAGAGACTAGAAGGCAAATTGCCACTGCCCACAACTCTCTGCTTGGACAGCCATGCTGTTGGGCACTATGCCTACAGAGGGAGCAGAAGGCCGTGAACACCCATGTCTGACTTGCGGCCTGGATGCTGAGCTTCGGGCTCACATGCTCTCTGCTTTTCTTCTGTGTTCAGAGTCTGAACACAGTTCAGACAGTAGCTAGACCTGAACTTCGATTCTACTGAAAATTTCTTAGACACTCCAAGACTCAGCTTTCCAGACATAACCCATCAACAAGCAAGATGAGTCCAGTCCAGCTACCTATTTCAACTCACCAATAGGCAGGACGGGCTGTCACCCAGTTACAGGTTTCTTTCATTGTGCTGGCAGATTTATGTGTCTCTATCAGCCTTTTGAAGAGTATTCTTATTTTACAAGTTTCTCTGCTTTGGCAGGTCTGTTTATCTAGGATGCAGTTATCTATCATCCTCTGCTGAGAATTTGTCTGGTGAGGGCTTGAAGAAAAAAAGTCATTTTAGTGTCATTTCCACACATAAAATGGTCAACTCTTTTTCGTTAGGGCTTATGGGCTTGAGAATTGGCTACCAGATAGTTGGATTTCATGAACTAGTAAAATGTCAAAAGAAAAAAAATGTGTATCGTAGTATGAGGTTGGCAGGTTTTTATTTTGTTTAGTTAGGATAAGAAAAGCAAATAGAGCCAACTATTGTTTATTATCTTATCTCACAGAAGAATGGACATCTTCACACTAAATGTAGGAAGGTCATTATCTCAGAATAAAAGATTATCTTTTGAATGAAATACAGTCATGAACTGCCTAACAACATTGGACTCAACAACAGACTGCATATACGGTGGTCCCATAAGATTATAATGGAGCTAGAAAATTCCCATTGCCCGGTGACATTGTAGCTGCCCTAATGTCTTAATGCAACACATTACTCATGTGATTGTGATGATGCTGATGTAAAAAAACCTACTGCACTGCCAGTCATATAAAAGTATAGTATATACCATTATGGGCATTACATAATACCTGATAATGATACCAAACGACTGTTTCACTGGTTTATATATTCACTGTTTATCATTATTAATCATTATTTAATCATTATTTTAGGTGTTCTTCATCTTCTTATTTTTTTAAGTTAACTTATAAAACAGACTCAGGCAGGTCTTTCAGGAGGTATCTCAGAAGAAGACATTGTTATCCTAGGGGATGACAGCTCCATGCATGTGTTTGTCCCTAAAGACATTCCAATGGGACAAGATGTGGAGATGGAAGACAGTGATATTGATGATCCTGACCCTGTGTAGACCTAGGCTAATGTGTGATTTGTGTCTTCATTTTTAATAATAAAAACGTTTAAAAAGTAAAGTAATAATAATACATTTAAAAAATATAAAAAAGCAGCCAGGCTCGGTGGCTCAGCCTGTAATCCCGCGCCTTTGGGAGGCTGAGGTGAGTGGATTGCCTGAGCCCGCGGGTTCGAGACCAGCCCGGGCAACTTGGTGAAGTCTCATCTCTACAATAAATCAAAAAATTAGCCGGGCGTGGTAGCGCGCGCCTGTAGTTCCAGCTATTTGGAAGGCCGAGGAGGAAGGATCGCCGGAGCCCAGCGGGTCGAGGCTGCGGTGGCCAGGAGTGGCCGCTGCACTCCAGTCTGGGTGACAGAGTGAGACTCCAACTCAAAAAAAAAAAAAAAAAATATATATATATATATATATATATATATATATATATATATATACACATATATATAAGCTTATAGAATAAGGATATTTGTATCTCAGTTTTTTTTTTCTTTTGAGTGAGACTCTCCCCACATGGTCTAGGTTGGACTGCAGTGGCACACTCACAGCCACTGCAGCTTTGACCTGCTAGACTCAGGCAATCCTTCCCCCTCAGCCTTCCAAGTAGCCAGAACTACAGGCGCGCGCTACCACACCCGGCTAATTTTTTGATTTATTGTAGAGATGAGACTTCACCAAGTTGCCCGGGCTGGTCTCGAACCCACAGGTTCAGGCAATCCACTTGCCTTGGCCTCCCAATGTGCTGGGATTATATAGGCTGAACCACCGAGCCTGGCCTGTATCTTAGCTTTTAACAAAAAAGTTTAAAAAGAAAAAAAGTTAAAATTTTAAACATAGGAAAAAGCTTATAGAATAAGGATATAAAAAAAGAAAATATTTTTGTACAGCTGTATGATGTGTCTGTGTCAGGTTAAATATTACTACAGAAGAGTAAAAAGTTTTAAAAAGAAGTTTATAAAGTTATAGCAAGCTAAGGTTAATTCGTTATTGAAGAAAGAAAAATACTTTTTATAAATTCAGTGTAGCCTAAGTATACAGTGTTTATAAAGTCTAAAGTAGTGCACAGTAATGTCTTAAGCCTTCACGTTCACTTACCACTCACTGACTCACCCAGAACAACTTCCAGTCTTGCAAGCTCCATTCATGGTAAGTGCCCTTTTAGGTGTACCATTTACTATATTTTATATTATACTTTTACTGTACCTTTTCTATTTTTAGATACACAAGTATTTATTACTGTACTACAATTGCCTTCAGTATTTAAAACAGTAATGTGTTGTACATGTTTGTAGCCTAGGAGCAATAGGCTATGCCATCTAGCCTAGGTGTGTATAGTAGCCATAGGCTGTACCATCTAGGTTTGTGTAAGTATACTCTGTGATGTTCACACAATGATGAAATCCCCTAACAATCCCTTTTTCAGAACATAGTATCCTCATCATTAAGCAGAGTATGACTGTACACTTAACCTTATGGGAAATTCAGTACACTCTTGTTATTTTCCTCCTGCTCTACCTGATGGTATTTTGTGGCCACAGGACCAGTTAACAAGAGGATTCAGTTCACCCGTTACTCAGTTCCTGTGATAAGACAATTAGGGAATGCTTTATGGTTAACATACGCAAAATGCCAAATTACTCAATACCAGTATACTAAAAATACCAAAATTCAAATAATCAAGGAGCTCCTTTGAGAAGGGGCCTGAGGTCTGCCAGCTGTGTTTGAGTCCCTTCCCTTTAAAGGGGGTCCATATGCCCCAAATTGCTTACTCCATTTTCTTTTTTGGCATCTTTTGGTACCTTTGTTATATTCTTTTGTTTTGAAAAATGATTTTAGAAAATAAGGATAAAAATAAAATTGTCCTATAAGTATATACCCTAGGGAACACATAGCTAAAATCCTGATTTATTTTTTTCTAGCCTTTCTTTTTATGCATGGCTTTCACAAAATAAGGGCAAAATAAGGATCATTCTGTATAATTTTGTATTCTTATTTCTCTTTCCTTTCTATTGTATCATTACCACTTTGTCATGTCATGAAATATTTTATAAAAACATGATTTCAATAGCTGAAGAGTATTCAAGTTTAGCTTTTTCCTTTTCTTTTTGCTTGTTTTTTTAAAAAGTATAATCTTTGTGCATATCACAAGTTGTTTCAAGGATAAATACATAGAAGTGCATGACTGGATCCAAAGTTAAGAGCATTTTAAAGCTATGGATGCTTACTTCCAAACGGCCCTCACAGAGAGTCCTACTAATGCACATCCCCATCAGCAATGTACCGGTGTTGTCTTCCCATGACCTGTTAGTTGTTGCTAGAGATGAACTTTAAAAAGTTATTATCCAGTATCATTGCAGAATAAGTGGAGCCTCCTTTTAATTTGCTGTTCTTTCATTACCAATAAGATTTTATAGTCATTTGTGTTTTCTTCTTACCAAGACCTTTGCCTCCTTTTGTTTTGAATTAAGGAATACATATTTTCCCTTGTTGATTTGCAAGGTCTTTTTGTAGAAAGATATTAACTTTTGTCATTGTCCATAAATATTTTTCACAGTTTTTTATTTACCTTCTGATTTTTATGGTGGTTTTGAGATTGTAAAGTCAGATGATCAGATATATTCTTTATGGCTTTTGCCTTGGTTTTCTTATTTCCCCTTCTTTTTGCACCTTTTTCTCTTGTCCCTTAAGTTCTCTCCCCACTATGTTTCAAGAGATAGGAAGAGAGGTGGGAGCCATGGCCTAGATAGAGGAGTGGGTTGTATTTTCATGTGTCTTCTAGATACTTCATTTACTTAGTAGCTTCCATTATAATTGCCGATAGCTATAATTTCACAAATAATTATTGGTGTTACCTTTGCTTTAGGCCAGTGCCTTTCTTCAGTTAGCAGACTTGGGAGGGCTTCCTGCAACCTTCACATTTTATCTTGAGATGGGTGGCTAGCAGATCCCCATTCCAGGAGTGGTGACATTCTGCATGGCAAGGGAGGAAGAGTCTGCTTCCTGCTACATGACATTAGGAAATTATTTTTCAAATACTTGTGGCATTAGGAAACTATTTTTCAAATACTTGTGAGGCCCCATGCTACCTACGATGCATAGAAATAAATTTGACTTCCTTCATCAACTGATTTTACAATGTACATTGTTCGCTTTTCCTTGTCATAGGATGTTTCCTTAAGAGAGGGCTAGTCTGGTAGAATTCATCTAGAGGCTCTTGTGCAGGATGTTATCATCAGAGAGGTGTGTAGTCAGGAAACATGGTGGTGACAAGTAAACAGAGAGAAGAGTGAGACAGTTCCCGTTTTTCACTTGCCCTTCTTGCATGTGGCCAGTTGCCGGATGTGCACCTACCATCACCACGGCACTTAGCAAACCCAGTCTTCCTGTGACTGCACTTCATGAAAGACCCTATTCTCTGCCCCAGCACCGAACCCTCTGGCAGACATTTTAAAGAATGCTAAAATGGAGTTAGTCTTGTAAATTAGCCAGAAATATTATGTTAAAAATTATCTTTTCTTACTTTCTGTTTTTCTCTCGGCTTACTTCCTATAGATCCAAGAACGTCCACAGACATTTTTGTTTGGGGAACCCACCCACGAGTGAGAAGCAGGGTTTCTGAGTCTGTGATTTGAGGGCCCCTAGCTTGGAGTCTCCTGGAGCCCTGTTTTAAAAAGTCTTATTCCTAGGCTGGGCACGGTGTCTCATTACTGTAATCCCAGCACTTTGGGAGGTGGAAGCAAGAGGATTGCCTGAACCCAGGAGGTCAAGACCAGCTGGGGCAATTCAGTGAGACCTTGTCTCTACAATTAAAAAAACATTAGTCAAGTGTGGTGACACATGTCTGTAGTTTCCAGCAACTTGGAAGACTGCAGTAGCTGTGATCACTCCACTGCACTTCAGCCTGTGTGTCAGAGTAAGACTCTGACTCAAAAAAAAAAAAAGTTTGTTTTCTGGCTCCATCCCTGATGTTTTCAACTCTAGGTCCGGGTTCAGGCCCAGGTATCTGCATGTTAACAGGTGATTCTTATCTGCAATAAAGTTTGAGACCCACTGCTTTAGAGAACCCCCTTCATTTGGCTGAGTAGACTCCAGAGGGTGGTTTTCATCACTGGTCATCTCACAGCACCCCCCTCCCATGTCTCCACCAATCCCTTCAATTCAGTCAAGTTTGTTTTACCTGAAGCTTGTGTGTGGCGCTACTGCTTTTCCCTATCAAAGCCCTCTTGGAAAGGATAGATGTAACGTGGCATCATGGATAATGAGAGTCTGGAGAAATAAGAACCCCTGTGGGAGAGTTGCTGGTGTGGCTTTTGAGATCACTTGACTCTCCCCTCATGTTTCCTTTCAGCATATATAGGAATGTGGCGCAAAGTCAGAGGACCAATGCTTGGGCGTGGTGACTAAGCGGTTAGGCTTTCTTGCCAGTGCTGTTCCTTTCTCACACTCCTGCTGAACTGGGCTTTAGCCTGGAGACATTGGTCTTGGAGTAGAGATAGTCTCACAGAGGGGATAGACTCTAATATTAGCAAAAGTCGGAGGCAATGGAGGCACATCATGATACCTCATCCCTTGGAATCATCCACGGATTACTTCTGTGGTTCAAAGAGGAATAAGAAAACTTTGTGCTTCCAAGGGAGTTCTTTACCTCTGTTGAATTTCTTTCCCCCTAGCAGGACTAAGAAAAGCATTCTTCTATTCCAAGGTTCTTTGGGAGTAAGAGCATCAGCTCTTCCTAAGACAAGCAAAGATTCTTTCCTGACCATTTTGATGGAAACCTTACTCACAGCGATACATGCTCATTGTCCTTTCTCAGCTTCCTCTCTCCTGTTTCTTCTCTCTGCCTGGCTGCAAGGTGGCCTGCACTCCTGTGGCCTGGAAGGGAGTGAAGCAGTGTACACACTAAACTTATTTTTCATGCATTCCTGAGAGAGGGAGTTGGAACAAGACTGCTGTAGGCAAGATACTTCTAGCCCTTTCCTAACTACCTTCCATGAATTCAAATCACCCATTTTAATGAATGTCAAAACCACTGCTGGGAAGAGGGTGGGGGAGGGAAGAAGGAAGAATCTGCTAAATATCTTTAAGATGGAGCAGTTAATTCAGTTTTCCCTTAGCCAGACTTTTGTTTTTTTCTTACAGGATCTCTTTTCACCAGCGGGCATGGCAATCTTTACCGTTGGGCTGTCATTCATTTTTGTTTTCAAAATTATCTTAGCAACACTTTTCACAAACAAAAAATAAAGCTTATTGTCTCTTTTTTTAAGTTCTTTATTGTCACTTTTGCTGCTAAGTCTTCTTGCTTTCGTGTAAAACAATGAACTGCAAACAATTCTAATAATATTTTCAAGCTATTGTCAGATCATAGCGACAACTGATTACTTATGGGTGCTTCCCAGGAAACTGCCTGTTGAGTGCAGAATTAAATAGCCGCAATAGCAGATTTGTAACCAAGGAGTTGTCTCAGGAATGTGAGTAGCAAATTGTGGGGAGTAAGTTTGGACAGGAGGAGCTAGAGGGGTGGTTAACTTATTGACACACAGGGATGATGATGTTTGTTTAGAAGAGGAGTCACAATTCAGTTTTTCTTTGAACTCTTTCAAAAGAACTGGCTTCCAGACAAAGGGAAATAGAATACAGCTAGAATTGTCTGTTTTTATAAACTTTGAACTTGCTTTGTTGCTGGTCCTGTTTTTAAAACTTGCCTTAGAAAAACATAAGACATGTTTAATATTCTGCTCTGAATGATCTGATATTCATTTTGATATGTTTTTGGTCCCTATTGATTTTGAAAATGTTGAACACAAATACTTGACATTCAGGAGGACAAGCAAAGGATTAAAACTGAATCTCTGCCTCCCGCTTGCCGTCGTCTTTGAAGAGATGAGAACGTTCAAGTAAGCAGAATTCATACAGCCAGAATAAAACATGATTAGAACATTTGGGAAAGGCTATGCCATGTGGCTGAAGGAAATGTGAGCAACATAGAATTAGCAAATACATTTGCCTAACGCTTTTCCTCTCTCATGATGCGTTTATAAATTGGTGGATGGGCAATGGCCTGCGCATGCAGTGTTCTCCCACCCTGTGTGTTTTCTCCCAAATATAACCACTTATAGAAGTACAAGGACAAATGTGAGAGTGAGCGAGAGCTTGTACAAATCACTAACAACTATGTGAATGCAGGCGACTCAGCAAGGGTTTAGACTGGAATTATTGAAACCATAGGAGGCATTTAGGTAAGGAGAGTGTAATTACTGTTATTATTTAGTGATTACTGGTGCTGACAGTGTGCTTCATTGGAAACATAGAGGAAGCCCCTGACCCTGCCTAAAAGACTGAAGATGAAAATAAGACTCAGGAATCAAGGCACGACAAAACTCAAGGGTGTAAAAAAGTAACTCACACAAGTTAATAGGTAGCTGGTGGCATCTGGTTTCTAGTTTTAAAAACTGTTCCTGCCTTTTGGCCCCATGCCAGCCTGTCTCTGATAGGATGTTTGGGAAACGTAGCAGACAAGAAAGGACCAGAAAGAGTAAGATGACTGGGCAGGATATTGGCGGAGTGAGGGAGAAGGGGGTGAAGGTTCTAGGATACAGCTTGTTGCCCCAAGCTACAGTGTTAGGCAGCGGCTGACACACGAAGAGGGTGTATGAGCTTCTCCTTTAGTGAGGAAGATGAGTGTGCCACTCTTGTTATTGTTCATCAAAGTGTTTTCCTCCAGTGGAAAGCAGCCTGCTTCCCACCTAGCCACTAACAACTTGTCCAGAAGCCAGCATTTCCTTCTGGCCACTCATCCTCTCCCCTATGACAATATACTACAATAAAAGAAATTATTTTTTGGAGGGTGGGCCTCTTGTAGTACAGGTTTCTCCTGCTGAGTATTCTAGGAACCCACTGGCATCAGTGTACCAGCTAGCATTGTTGTGAGAGGCTGTGTTCAACTTCAGTGAACTTTCTTTTGGAGATTCTTTCAATGTTTGCCATGTCATGATGGGTGATTTATAAGATCACCTGCCCACACTGCACTGAATGTTCAGCAGTTTTTGACCAAAAATGGCATGACCTCCATGCCCCACCTTCCCTATCCCCCCAATTTTACCCCAAGTGGATTTTTTTGTTTCCCTGGATGAAAAAAGTCCTCAAAAGGAAATGTTTTACTGATGTGGAAGAGATGAAGCAAAAAACGGCTAAAGCACTAAAAGACATAAAAATCAACAAGTTCAAAAGAACTGAGTATCACATGTTCTCACTCATAATCAGACCTTGGACAATTATCATAATACTGTAAGAAAGGGATTGGCAGTAGTGGAAATTACCAGGGGAGCGGGGAGGGCGGGATTGGCAGTAGTGGAAAACTGCTGGGGGGGCACCTCATCAACAGGGTACCTGCATAATGAACATTTGTATACTTAACCCCAAATTGTAACCCACATCTTTAAAATATATTTTTTTTAAAAAAAATCAACAAGTTCAAAAACTGTTTTGAGTAGTGGAAAAATGTCTCCATAGGTGTAGTTCATCAAATGGAGAGTACCTTGAAGGTGACTGAAGTTTAAACATGTAAGAATAAATACACAATTTTTAAATAAATAAATTTCATTTATGGGGGGTTCCCCCTCATAGGTTTCACTTTTTACTGAGTCGCATGTTGCATTGTGTTTATGTCTTACCTTTCCTATTAGACTAGCAGCACTTTAATATAAGGGCAAACTCCATTTATTGTTGTGTTTCTCAGTGATGATTCTTCTGAATTGGAACTTCATCAAACTGGATTTAAGTTTCAGTTCTGCTTTGTTCCTTGGGTGAACTACTTAACTACTGTGCTCACTTTGTAGTCTACAAAAAATGAGGATAATAATATTGATTTTATTCTGACTGCCATAAGATTAAATGGAAAGTACTTAGTATGTGCTTAATAATATTGGTTTGGCTTTTCTTTTGTCCCTGTGTGTTCCACCACATAGTAAGGGTACTTATAGGACAGTTTATATCCTTGCTGAATGAATGCCCAAAAATATGCTAACCCAAACTCCCATAATAATGACGAAGCTAAATTGTATATTTGTGCGGGTACTGGCTTGCTTATAACCTGTGTGTGACACAGTTGCACACAATGTTGTTACTGATGGGTTTCCTTAGGGAACAGAGCTCACTCCTAGCCTTTAGTATCTACCTGAACCACCTAATCATAGCCCCTGGCTGCGAAGAAACTAACAGATTCATTTAGGCTCACACAATTTGTACAAGAATTTGGATCCAGAATTTGAACCCAAGTACGTCCGATTCCTAACTCACCCTCACCTTTGCATTCCATGTAACATCTCAAATGTTTGCTGGGTAAGTGCTAAATAATGATTCTCATCCAAATGTGGCTTTACCCACTAATATTTACTTATTTGTGTATTTATGTTCTCCGGTCTATTTTCCTCTCTAGGATTGAGTGTGCTGTCTAATATGGTGGCCATCAGCCACATATGGCCACTTAAATTCACATTTAATTGAATTGAAAATTCAATAAAATTAAAAATTCAGTTCCTTGGTTGCACTGTCCAAATTTCAAGCACTCAGTAAGTAGTCCTATTTAGTTCATGACAACCATATTAGCACAAATATGTAATATTTTTATTATTACAGCAATTTCTGTTGGACGATGCTGCTCCCAAGAACGCCTAAAATGATAACAGTCAAGATGTCAGTGTTTTATTTTTTGACATAGATGGTTATATCCTCAATGTTTTATAGTTTATGAGGTATTAGATAAATAACCAGTTGGTAGAAAACTGGTAAATAAGTTATATTATTAAAAGATTCCTTTTTATTTAGTTGACTTTATCTTATGTGTTGGGCTCCATGAAAAGGCTTTCCAGGAGTTGTGTTGTGTAATTCTCGCAGCAGCCCTGTGAGGTAGGTGCTCTCACTAGTCCCTCTGAATATTGTTGTAAAATCACTTGCCCAAGTCTCAGAACTGTTCAGTGAAGAAGCAGACCTAACCTAAATCCACTGAACTCCAAAACTATAACCCTTGCCCGTTGCACTGTCTCCCCCAAAAGTCACAGCATGAGTTTCAAAAAGTAAGAGCTATCAGTAATTATCCTAAAAGCAGAGGTAGCAGAATTCTCTGTTCTAAATTTAAATAAAACTGAGCCATATTAGATGAAAGAAGTCAGGTTCTTTTCATGAGTCCTTGTCAAGTGCCTCTCATTCCTAAAAGAAACCAATTTGGCCACTGAACTGAACTTTCCTTATAGGCTCTAAAAATCATCTCGGCTCCTATAAGGTGTCTTTGTTTCTACCAACTAAAATATGGGCACCCCACCAAAAAAGATCATCTGATGTTTGAAAGTGGATCAGAAGCAAATTATATGAGGAACTGGTCTGTGTCATTAAATCAAGGCTTTGAAAATGAGTGATCTTAATGAAAATAAAATGAGACCTACTATGTACAGGAAGCCCAATAGCTATTTGCAAGGAATCTCAGGAATTTTACCAAGATTTCCTCCTCATTCTCTCTATTCCTAATATATCTAGCTCCTGCTCATAAGGATATGCTTCACAGATGTCAATATGTGTTGTAAGTGTTCATTCCCTAGAAGTCATTTAAAAGTTTTAGGTTGAACAAGGTGCCACGAAGTTTACATTGTTTATATTAATCTATATGTGATTTATTTTTGCCATTTGGGGCTAGAATTTAAGAATTTTACGGGCCTAATCCTACTCAAACTCAACGTAAAAATGGTTTCTAGATTCTTGGGTGGTATTATATATTTTTCAGAATAACCAGTGTCATCACAGTTGGATTGGTGGCCATGTTTGTTATTCAGATGTTCCATTTTGGACAACAGTATTTCTTAAAGCTTCTTGCTCAGTGTTAACTGTATAGTAGAGGTTTAATAAACACTGGCTGTCCTACCAGGTTTTGACTGGAATGTCCTAGAACCCTTCACAATTCCTGTCTTTGCAAGATCTCTTTTTCCTGTCCATATTCAGGAAGAAGGTTCCATGTGAAAAGCCATATAGTTTACATGTTGTTCACAGTTCCACACTGATGTTTTGTCATGAGCGTCATCCAAGCACCAGGTTGCAAAACGTGGGAGAGTTCACAATAGAGCACAAAGGAAAGTGATAGTTAGATAATTAAAACATGCACTTTGGGATGTAAACAAAAATATTAAGAGGGCCATGTTTGTTTGCAGCACTATTAACTACCCGAGGGATGTTGAAGTGACTTAATTTGTAGCTCAAACCCCTACCTCAACCCCCAGGTAATAACAGAAGTGATGAAAAATACTACATGCTCTCTTTCTTTTCCTAAGCTCTCTTTAATCTTGATCTTTGAAAAGCAAGTGGTTTTTCTTGTGCAAACAGCTTCATAGAAATGTCAAATCTGGCACCCACAGTCTATGCTGAAGGGGGAGACTTGGTACAAAAGGCTCAGTGCTCAGGGCTCAGGCTTTGAAATGACTCCAGCTGTATTGCCAATGCAAATGCAGGAGGGGAAAAATTACTGGAACAAATTGAAAGGTTATTCAGACTGGAATTTAGAATCTCAATAAAAAAGGCTTTTATAAGCCAAAGCCCTTGGAGTAACCGGATCATTTAAAAATACATCTTTTCTGCATTAAATGTAGTGTGACAGCCGCATTAGAAATGCTGCAGTCTAAGTATGTTCCTTAAACATTTTTAACTGACTTGTAAGGACAGTTAAAACCTTCTATTGGGGGGATGCCGGATCCCCAGTCCATACATAGTTTCCATTTCTTTATTTTTTTTTTTTTACACCTGGCAATCAGGTTTTTGCCTTCCCCTCTTGTTGATTGCTTCAGGCCTAGGAATCTCTATGAGTTGCATATCTTGATCAAAATTTGTTGAGCTAGTCGTGGTCCTTTTGAACTTGTTAGAGAACAGTCTTCCTAATCACTCAGACACTGGTGATCAGAAATAGCTCACAGAGGTAGTGGGGTGGAATCCCTTTAACAAGAGGTGTTTAGGTCAATAGACATAAACACAGCCCATCTAATGTGAGACAGTGACCCAAATGTGAGATTCCTTTTCTATTGTTTAGTGTCTCTTATTTCAAGACCATTTGAAAGATATGATCCAAATCCAGTTGTTGGTGTGCATCTGTGCATTACAATTTTCCAACCCCCACTCTCCCCTACCCAGCACATTTTATTCCTTGACTTAAATGAGAGATTTTTTTTCAAAGGGAAACATCTCTGTAGTGAGAGGAGGGTGAATTGAATTCAAAGCAATAGACATGTCTTGTAGACTTCCTGGGTTCTCTGAGATCTGTTGGGCACTGGGCTACCGTGGAGCGAGTATAGTTGGCACAGCCCTGCACGGTCGTCTATCTGGATCTTCATGCCTGATTATTTCTAAAAACGACTCAATCTCCAAAAGATCAAGTTTCTCATTTTTGTGAAGTATTTTAAATGTACTCAATACCTGTTATCTGGAATTAGTGACTATTCATCTTTTGCCATATCCATTTCAACTCACTGGTCTTCCTTTCTCCTTCTCCAGGGGTCACATTATTTCCTTTCCTAGGTAAAGTTAGCTCTCAGTGCTGCCAAATTATTTTGTTTGTTTCAATATCTTGGGAATTGCATTATTGAACTAGAATTAGAAGTAACTTATCTGTAGCTCATTCTAGATACCCCACTCCTTGAGAACAAAAACTTGGCATCCATCAAGATATTGTCACTAGCCTCTGGTGACATAGCTAGTACTATAGTTGGTTCTCATGGTTTTTTTTGTTGTTGTTGTTGTTCTTACTTGTTTGTTTTGAGTTATGGATGACTCTATCATAGAACAACCCAAGAACTCAAAAGTAATAGACAACACATTGACAGACTTTCTTCTTATTGATGACCAATATTTTAATGAGTGTTTTAGCACAGGATTGTACTAATTGAAAGTCATTTAGTACAATCATTTCATTCAACAGCTGAGTCTCCCAAATAATGTTTTCATAACTCTAAGCTTTGAATTAACCCTGTTTGAACATGTGATATAATTATAAAATTGCAAAGCATCTTTCTGGTTAGAAAAATAGGTGTTACTTCAAATAATATGCTGATTCTAACTTAATGAGTTTAGATTTGTTATGAGGATACATGTTTTACATCAATTTTCTTGTTCATACCAGAAAATAGACTTTGTCCAGGACAAGCACTTCAGTGAATGGTGATGGAGATGATGTGTGGGGCCCCTTTTCTCCTTATATAGGTCTCATAAAAGAAGACACAGATCTGTTCTGGCTTTTCTGCCTCCTTGAGGCAGCATCACTAGCTCATATGCTTTAGGAATCATCTTGTTCACACACTGTAAGGCCAAATCAACTAGAGCGTCATGCCCACATCTAATTCCAGTTCTTCCAGAGATCCAGTATTCCTTTGATTGGAAGCATGTACACAAAGACCCAATGATACACTATTTTGTTGTAGACAACTAAACACTTGGATCCTTTAACACAAGGAGATGTCTCCCTGCATTTTCTTCCGCTCAGAGGGAGTTTGGGTAAAGCTATGCATCATGTTCTTTTCCTGGAATTGACATTTGACTGAAGGTTGACATAGGGACTTTATCTCTGATGGTGATATTTTCTTCCCAAAGTAGCGGTATTTCTTATCAATGTTGTCCACATGAAATTAGCAATGTCTGAAGTCATTGTGACAATGTTTGCCTAGGGTTATACATCAGTCACCTGTTTCCATTTCATTCAGGAACATTCTTTAGAATGCAAGTGAGTGGGCAACATTTCAGTAGTATGAGGAAAATCTGTCTTTAATTACTGAAAATGGTATTATCCTCAGATTTGGGTGCTTAGACTTTCACTGGTGACATGTTACCCTTGAGGCCAGCTGTCCTTGAATAACAATGCCTCAGTACACTGTACCTTTTACTGGAGTGCTGTGTGTTTGATTCCCTTCAAAACTGATCTTGTAACTGGCTGTCAGGGCCACGGTGGGAACTGATGCTCTCCAGCTTTAGGCCCTCACTCTCAGGGTGAGGAGCAGTGGGAGGCTGTTTGATAACTTTTAAAGCTCACAGAGGGAAACATTTTTGCACTGACTGTGCCAGAATCCCATGCTCTGTGGCCAACATAATGGATTTCATTCAGAGTCCTACATAGGCCAACTGTCATGATATGGTTGGGAGACTTTCCATCAGCTACTGTGAGCTCCATCACTCTGTTCCCTACCTCTGTTTTTGGCTTCTCCATTCCTGGTCACATTTTACAAAGCAGCCAACCATCCAGATTGGGATTTCATGCTCTGCTGCACTGTTGCCCAAGTTATTTCTCTTACAAAGGCCTCCTTTACAAAGTCCTTAATCTAAGTAATGCATAGAAGGTGTATTAATGGGTAGCAAGTGAAAGAAGGCAAGAGCCAGCTACTTCCTGAAAATTATTGTCATTAGAGCTTTTCCATGAAGGCGGAACAATTCGTTAGGGTGAGTCCAGTCAAAAGCCCCATCCCCCAAAGCATATGTAATGAATTCAGATCTAATTGGCCATGGTCCATTCTAGTTCTAGGGGGCAGTCTTGGCATTTTGAAGGTCAGAGGAGAGGTTTGATTTGAAGCTTGTTATGTGTCTTTCCCATGTGCCATATTTAAGTTTGTTCATTACATTTATTGGATGTACCCTTTGCCTTTTAATTTCTGGACAAAGATCAGATAAATTGGTCAGCCCTGGCTCATCATGTCATCAATCTAATGCCTCAATGCAAAAAATGTCCACATTCTTGTCCTGGTATATGAAAAGAGTTCACAAAGCAACCTAAGATTTGAGTGGGAAAGACACCCTGAATGATGGCTAAAAATTGACATTGGTTTTGCTGGCTGGAAAAGAACGCCAATTCTGTCTTTCATCCATGAAATTTTCTTTGCAGTCCTAGGATCAGGGTGTGGCTAATGTCTCCAGAGCTTGCCCGGAAGCCATATTATGATAAGGCCTTTGAGTAAGGTGGGCTGCTCATAGGATCTTGCAGACTGTTGAGTTTCTGGGTCTGCTATTCCAGAATTTCACCATGTAGGGTAGCTAGAGGGAGGGGAGATTCTGGAGCACATGACTGTCTGAGTTTTTATTTGCTTGTCTGACTTCACCAGGGGAGCGAGAAAAGTGAGTGGCACTTTCTGTTTGTTAAAGGAACTGTTCACCTGATGGAAAGGCCCTTCCAAATCCTGTTTTTATTTCCTTTTTCCTGTTGGAGTCAAACCATAGCTATAATAATCAAGACTTGAGTATGTGACTTTAGATCCACCTATATCCACAGAGAGGCTATAGATATGCATTGTTTAAAGCTTTGAAGTGCTGCCCATGTTGAACAGTGGACAAGGGTTATGGCCTGACAAGGTAATTGTTTATTTGAAGCCAAAGTCAGAGATGTGGGAGACATAATTTAAGGAGCTCAGGGGCCCTATATTCCTGGCCTCAAGTTAATCGAAGAACCTGTAAAACTATCCAGTGAAACTTTTCTGGATTTCCAACTGACTGAATAACTCATTCCAATTCGCAGTCTTTAATCTTTGAAAATGAGAAGTAGCAGGATGGTATCACATGACATATACAAAGGTGTTATCCAGTTTGATGGCAGGCTACCACTGTTTCACCTTCATGATCTCATAAAACGTGGAAGTTTCAATTCAGTGAGATAAATTTTAAGGTTTAGATTAGTAGCTGTCTGGCCCACTCTGTAGAGTTACCAATGACAAAGTAACAGAAAAATAGCCCTAAGAAACACTTCTTCCAAAGGATGGAGTTGAACAGAATCCTTTTGATTGGAGACTTTGTAATTACTGCTAAATTGGTTGTTTATAAGAGGTATGTGTTGATTGAGCAGAGACACATGAAAGCTGGAATCTTAGCACTGAATACCCTCAGCCTTGGCCCAATTATGCAGGAGGTAGAGAGCTGGGGCTGTTTGGAAAAGAGATAGATAACTAAATCTTTGTGAGAAGAATGCTTTTCAATGCATATTTGTAAGTTAAGCCATGATTTAAATGCCCAAATCCTAGGAGGCCTGAGAATTTCCTCCAACACCTGAGTTCATAGTGGAGAATATCCTAACAAGCATAGGCAGGCTTTTAGGCACTCGCTTATTTTCCACTAGACTAGTTTGGTTTCAACTTAAATCTTGAGTCTTAAGTTTCCCCCCTTCTCTGTAACCCTATTGATTGAAAAGACAATTTTTTTCTTTTGGTTTTCCACTAATTCTAGTATGATGAAGTGAGACCAATTTTAAACAACTCTTCTTTACATCTATTCATCCTTACTCTACACCCATCCTTATTTTTAAACTCCAGTTACAGACTGCTTAAAGTCCTATCTTTAAAGTTCAACACTTACTACCTGGTAGGGGTGCTGCTTTTCAAGAAGAAAATATACCCTTGGTTTTCACCAAAAACAAAAAAGAGACAGAGATATGGGAGTTAAAAATCATCGAGTAGAGTCATTCATTTGCTAAATATCCATTTATTCATGCATTGAGCAAGTATTTGAGCAAGGAACACCTACTGTGTACCAGGCATTGAATTAGTGCCAATGGATAGCACAGGTGTACAGTGGTTACTGAGGAGTCAGGAAATAAACAAGCAAACTCCAAATAAAACATTTAATAGTTATTGTAGTAAGGGTGAAGAAGGAAAAGTCAATGTCTTGAAGAAAGAGTTGTATCGATGAGGCTAGTCTGAACTATGTTGCAGTAACAATACTAATACATACTACATTTAAATGATTTAACAGAAACAAAGGTTTATTTATTCTCACATCCCAATATGATGCAGGTTGGGTAGTTCTCTTGAGATTTGAGAATCCAACCTCCTTTCATCACTGGCACCCCCCCCGCCAACTTCAACATTTGGTCTTCATGACTGTGCAGGAGGGAGAGAAAGATTGAGGAGAGTTGCACAGGCAGGTTTTTAGCTAACTAGGAAGTGGGTATAGCATTTCTGTTCACATTCTGTTGACCAACACTTAGCCACATTGATCCAACATAACTGCAAGGGAGAGTGGGAAACATAGTCCTGAGTGTGCAAGAAGAGGAAATGGGATTGGTGAGCATCTTGATTTAAATGAAAGACCCCATTTAAACTGGAACTGCAGGAGGATCTCTCTACAGAAATTATTTAAAACCAGTAATTAGAATATTAATTGTTAGTCACATTGAGAGTGCAATGGGAATACATTACATTTTAAGTGTGTTCAGATACCTTATAACCATTACTATAGATTTGCTACCATAGGGGAGGATATTACTTAGAATATTTAATTAAACCTCCTTACCTACAATTGAAAATGTTAAAAAATCTGAGGCCTCTTTGAGGAGGCAGTTTCATTGTGGTTTGGGTAAACTGAATTACCAGCTTAACATCTGTTATTCTTCCATGGCTATGTAGCATATTTTGATAGATCATTGAACTTTTGCCATACAAGTAACAAACAGGGAAGAGATGATTGGTGGGCAGAACCCAAGCTTTAGACTCATGTAGAGCTGAATTTCAGTCCTAACTCTGCCATAAAATAATGCGACTTTACTCAAGCTAGGTACCTCACTGAGCCAGGTTTCTCTTGCATAAAAAAGAAGAGTAATAACTACAGTTAACTGGGTACCATGTACGTAACACTGTGTCTAAGCACATCACGTTGCCTTATTAAACAACATAAAGTTACTAGAATGTACACAAAAGACCTATTGCACCAGTTAGGATGAGCCAACTTGAAAAGTTTGTCATCTGTAGACAAATAAATTCTGGAGCTGGCTAATTCAGCTGCTCCAATTTTGATAGTGTTGCATCCTGCCATTCTCAGCATGTGACACCATTATAGTCTTAAGTGGTGACAGCAGTTTGAGGCGGCACCAGCAGATACCTCCTATTGATCTCTTTTTATCTGATTAAAGATGAAGTTCCTCCTCACCCAAAGCAGTCACTTCTATGGATCCCATTGGCTAGAAATAGGTCACATGTTCATGCCAGAACCAATAACTGGCAAAATAAATGGAATTACCATAATTAACTTAAACCAATTATGATTCCACACTGGTATTGGGAAGAAATTTCACAGGGGAAAGTGAATATCTCTGAACAAAGTGAAGACTCCAGTAGCAAGGAGAAATAAGGATGATGCCAGGTAGAAAATCAGCTGTATATGCCTCTCTTCACCAGCTCCTACCTGTCCACCTAAGCTGTGATGACACGCATGCCACTTGGAATAGCTCCTTCACAGCTTTCTGCAGATGAGTATAAAGCACCTAACACAAGATAAAGGCTGTCCCCTCCCCTCCTGACCCTTCCCTGTCAGTGGTGCATGATTGATGTTAGACTTATTAATCAAAGCATTTCTTTTAGTGAAAGACATTATAGAGACATCTTTAGTAGGAGGAGGAGCTGCTTTGGGTGCGGGGTATAATATAATAAGAGTGAGGGCTCTAGACAGCCTGGTTCAAAAATCTAACTCTACCCTTTGCTAGTTAGGTGACCGCAGGCAAGATTCTGAAACTCTTGATGCCTCAGTTTCTTCATCTATAAAATGGAGATTGTCATCATAGGAATCCTTGGGGTGAGGAAGAACTTCATCTTTAATCAGATAAAAAGAGATCAATAGGAGCTATCTGCTGGTGACGCCTCAAACTGCTGTCATCACCTGAGACTATGATGGTGTCACTGTTTACATGCTGAGAATGGCAGGATGCAACACTATTAAAGCTACCTGTATGTGTTTCCTGTTTGTGTTGTAACATAAAAATATAGTGACTTAAGCCACTCAAATTTATTATTTCACAGGTGTAGGTCAGAAATCTGATGTGGGTCTCACTGGGTTAAAATCAAGGTATCAGCAGAACAGTATTCCTTTCTGGAGACTCTAGGGGAGGTTCTATTTTCTTGCCATGTCCAGATTCCAGAGGCTGTTCACATTTCTTGGCCCATGGACCTTTCATCTGCAAAGCCAGCCGTACTGTGTTAGTCTTTCTCACAGGGCAGCACCGACTCTGACACTCTCTTCAACTTTAAAGGACCCTGTGGGGTATCTGGCCCTAGTTTAAGATCATTTAATTAGCAACCTCAATTCCCCTTTGTCATGTACCATCACACAATCAGGAATTCCTAAACATCATGGGGATGGGGGTGGGGAGATACATTATTCTGCCAGCTGCATCACCCCATAGAAATGGTGTGGTGATTAAATGAGATGACTCCTATAAGGGTTTAGAACAGTGCCAGTCACATAAGAAAATGCTCAAAAATTGTCCACACTATGGATAATTATATCTTACATTTTATGAGTTAGTTTCACAGGGGGGCAGGCAATTGGCAGTTCTATCTTGAGGAAGAATCTGGTTACTACCTTGTACACTTCTAGAAGTGATGACAAAGGGACAGAGATCATAGTGAGAGCCAAATCCTTCTCGCTTTCTGAAGCCAAAACTCAAGTCTGAGATCTCTTTGGAATTACATGATTTTCCACAGAAAACATGTGGTTTGTGCAAAGACAATTTTATGAGTAACAAGAATGAAACAAACTGAGCAAGATCCAAGCAGATAACATTATCCTCACAGAAAAGTGACCAGTAAAAAGAGGTTCAGAGCCACCCTTCCCTGGATCACATTGTATTAGCCTGTGTAAGAGAAAGAGTCCAGAGATAACAGACTCTGGAACTCCTTTCTCTCTTCTGTTCTCACTATTTAAATGACCTCAAGCCTCAGTTTCCCCATTTGCCAGATGTGGATAAAAATAGTCCCTACCTTGATATGAGGTGAGGTCTGGATGAGGATGAGTTAATACAGTCTGGTTGCTTGGCACAAGGGGAACCCTGCTAAATCAGGGATAGCCCTGGGATGTTTCATATACATTAAGGACCTCATTGAAAATAATAACAGTGGAAAGGTCTATTCTCTTGCTAGGCTGGGGACAGTGTGTGGACTCTCAGTATGATCTTCAAAATCCTACTCTCATGTAGTTAAATCTTAGAGTGAATGTTTATTCCATTACACTTTCCCCCCAGATTGCATTATATATAATTACAAGATGAAAATATTGTCTGGAGAATGTAACCATTGTTCAAGTTTTACATAAGTGATGATGGTTTCTGAATCTTCTTGGTGGGGAGGAGGCTAGATTTGTTGGTTGAGGTGGATTGTGACAAGTGGGCCAAGGGACAGACAGCAGAAAGCTGGGATTTCTTTGTTGGAAAGAAATATATTGCAGGTCCTGGACTCGGCAAGAGTTATATCTTGTCTTGGGCGGTTTTCATCCCACAGCAGGAATAACTGAAGATAAAGACAGAGATGATGAAAGACAAGATGATATTTTAATGTCACTGGGCCTGGAAACAAGGGTGTTATTGTTTGCAGACAGCCTTTGTTCATCTCTGCAAGATTAGTGATGGCATTAATTTATTCAAGATTACAGTTCAAAAGCAAAGTCATCAAAACCAAAGCTCTTTTATTTATTATGTCGTACCTCTGGGATGTAGGGCAAGTGCTCTGTGGTCAAGGTATCCTTCAGAGTGAGCTGTCTTGACGGGGAGGAAGCCTTATCCAGAAAGCGAGTCTTAGCATTCAGCTTTGTCTACCTCATAGCCACTCTCAGGATTCCTTCATATACTTAATATATCCCAAGACTCTTTAGATTTCTAGTGATGAGTGCAATGGCCATTCTTGGAAAGTAGAAATCAGTAAGATCAGTGAGTTTCACTTCGAGCTACGCTATGATTCAGTCCTACGCTTCCAAATTATCTGGCCTGTTCACACTCTTGGCAAATATATTGCAACTGTAGATTCTTTCCTCGCTAGACCAGCTTCTTGCCTATGGATCGTGTACACTTATGGCCATGAGGATGATAGTAGCACTGGTTAAAGGAAATGAAATCAGCAGCAAAGAGACCTGCATTCTTACGTCTATTGATGCATTATTCACAAAAGCCAGAGTATGAAAACTGTCCATCAATGGATGAATGAAGCAATAAATAAATTGTGGTTGTAGTAATGTAGAAAAAACAAACCCAGTTTCTCCCGTTATACTGGCACGACCCAGAGCACTTCTGTGACTCCAGATGTCTGGGGATTTTCCCCACACACCAAGGAATCAATTCTCCAACAAATTCTCCAGTGGACACCAGCTGGGTGTCCTCTAAATCAGTTCATTTCTGACCGTGTTTACTCAGAGATGGAGGACTCAGTCCCACAAGACTGTACCTACTTCAGATGACAGTTGTAAATAGTAGATTGTCACCTAAACTTCTCTGACTGACTGTAAGTTGAAGGTTTCCATAACCATTTCCTCAAGTTCTGTTTATGTGTTAGAGTGGCTCACAGAACCTAGGAAAACACTTTACTTACATTTATACATTTATTATAAAGGATATCACAAAGGATGCCACTAAATAGCCAGATAGAAGAGATACATTGTGCCAGGTATGGGAGAAGGGGCACAGAGGTCTCATCCCCACTCTGAGTGGCACACCCTCCAAGATGTGTTGTTATCTGGAAGCTCTCAGAACTCAGTTCTTTTGGGTTTGTTTGGAGGGTTCATCATGTCTATTGGTTTATCAACTCAGCCCCTATCCCCTTCCCAGAAGTTGTGGTGAGGGCACTGAAAGTTCCAGCCTTCTAATCACATGGTTGATTCCCCTGGCAACCTTCATCCTGAGGTTACCTAGGGAATCCCAGCCACCAATCATTTCATTAGCATACAAAAGATAATCTTATTACTCCAAGGATTTTAGGAGCTATAAGTCAGCAAGCAGGGAGGAAGACTAAATTATATATTTCACAATACCACTGTGGCACATGTGTATGTGTACACACACACACACACACACACACACACACACACACACACACGGAATGGAATATTATTCAGCCATAAAAAGAAGGAAATCTTGCCATTTAAGACAACATGGATGAAGCTGAGGGACATTATGCTAAGCTTGACACAGAAAGACAAATGCTATATGATCTCACGTATATGTGGAATCTAAAAATACACAGAGTAGAACACATGGTTGCTAGGGACTGGGGGATGGAGGAAATGGGATCATTTTGATCAAAGAATACAGACTTTAATTTATAAGATAAACAAGTTCTGTGTGTCTAATGTGTAGCAATGAGTGGTAATGGATATGTTAAATAAGTTGATTATAATAATTATTGCAAAATGTATATGAATATCAAATCATCAAATTGTTCACCTTGAATATATTCAGTCTTTGTCAATTAAAATACAAAAAACAACTTTATTTTGAAATAATTTAAGACTCACAAGAAGGGTAAAGTAATGCAGTGCTCCCATGTACCCTTACCCCAACTTGTCCCCTAAGGATACAATCTAGGGGACAATCTATAGGAATAATCAGTTAACTTTTAAAAGACCTTTTATATTGAACGTTTTAAAAATACGTGTGATAAGGTACATAGAACTTAAGTGTGTGGTGCTATGAATTTTTAGCAAGCTCTCACTCCCATGTAAGCACCATAATCTCAAGACAGAACCTGGCAGCACCTCTCAAGCCTTCTTCATGCCGCCTTCCAGTCACTCTGTCTCCAACCATAACTATTTTTCTGACTTCTATCACCGTGGGTTGACTTTAACCCATTATTGCACTTTGTATAAGTGGAACCCTATGTTATATACTCTTCTTTATCTGGCTTCTTTCATTCAATATGTTTTTGGTATTCATCCAGATTGTGTGTGTCAGATATATATATACATATATATATGTATATATATATAACCATTTATTTATCTCATCTAAAGATGGACACATAGGTTCTTTCCAATTTTGACTATTTCAAATTATGCTCCAGTAAAAATTTTTCCACATATATATTTTTTGTTGCACACTTGTATATGCATTTCCATTGGGGATTTACCTAGGAGTTGAATTACTGACTCAAAAGTTATGCATATGTTCTGCACTAGAAGATACCGCTAAAGAGCTTTCCAAAGTGGTTGTAACAGTGGGAGTTCTAGTTCTCTTTGTCAACTCTTAATATCCTCAATATTCTTAATTTTAGTCATTCTGGTGTATGTGTGTAGGGGGGGTGTTAGTATCTAATTATCATTTTAATTTGCATTGCAGTGATTAATGTTAATCGGCTTTTAAATATGTCTATCGGCTTTTTAGATATTCTTTTTTTTTTTTTTGAGTTGGAGTCTCACTCCATCACCCAGACTGCAGTGCAATGGCATGCTCCCGACCACCGTAGCCTTGAACTGCTGGGCTCTGGCAATTCTTCCGCCTCAGCATTCCAAGTAGCCGGAACTACAGGTGTGCGCTACATGCCCAGCTAGTTTTTTATTTATTGTAGAGATGAGGTCTTGCCAAGTTGCCCGGGCAGGTCTTGAACCCGCGGGCTCAGGCAATCCACTCACCTCGGTCTCCCCAAGCGCTGGGATTACAGGCTGAGCCACCAAACCCGGCCTAGATATTCTTTTATGTGAAGTGTTCGTTTAGGTTTTTGACTATTTAAAAAATTTGGTGAATTTTTTTTCTTAATAATTTGTAATGGTTATTTACATAATTCTAGGCACCACTTCTTTTTTGAATATATATACTGGAAGTATCTTCTCCCATCTTATAGCTTGCATTGAATCTTTTGCTATCTTTTTCATAAATGGAAGTTTTAAAAATTGGTAAAGTTTAATGTGTCAATCTTTTCCTTTACGGAGAGTACTGTTTTAGATACAGTTTAAGACATATTTCTCTAGCCCAAGGATAAATGCTATTCTACAATATTATCTTCAGAAACCTCATTGTTACATTTCACAGGTAAGCTTTATTATTAAAATTCATCTGGAATTAATTATGGCTCATTTTTTCTTCCATGAATAGTCAGTTGATTCAGCACTATTTATGAAAGCAACAAATTTTATAAAAATTCAGGTTTTTTTCCTAAATGCTATGGTGCTATGATATTGGTCTATGCTTGTACCAATTCTGCTCTGTTTTAATTATTTGAATTTTATTGTAAGTGTCAACATCTGGTAGTGTAAATCCTATTTTGGCTCTTCAAAATTGTCTTTGATTTTCTTGGCCCTTTGCATTTCTATATACATTTTAGAATCAATTTGATGATTTCCACAAAATAATCTGCTGGGACTTTGATTGAGATTGAATTGGATGTAAAAATTACCTGGAGATTATATCTTTATAATATAATCTTTATAATATTGAGGCTTCCAATCCATGAACTGGGTCTATTCCATTACTTATTTTCTTTCTGTAATATTTTGCAGATTCCATGTTAGACATCTTATTCATGTTTTCTTAGGTTTTTTTTACCATGTATTTGAGGGGTTTTGCTGCAATTATAAATGATAATAAGTTTTAATTTTTGTATTATAATATATGAGAACAATATACTTTTTATTTTGATCTTGTGTTGTTTGCTAAGTTCACTGTTAATTAATAATGAGATATATATCCTCTTTATTTTCTGTTAATATAGTCATATTATATTTGGATAATTCCTTTTATTTCTTCTTTTCCAATCCATATACTTTTTCTTTTTCTTCCCATGTTGAACTGACTTTATTTCTTTGTCTTTCCTTGTTGCACCACCAGTACAATGTTGAAAGGATAAGGATTAGGAGATATTCTTATCTCTTTCATGACCTCAGGATGAATGCTTTTAATATTTTTTCCTAGTGTTATTGTCCTGTCAATTTTTATACACACTCTTTCTTCTTCGTCTTCGTCTTTTTTTTTTTTTTTTGTCAGGGCCGGACTCTGTTGCCCAGGCTGGAGTGGAGTGGCGCAATCATGGCTCACTGCAGCCTCAAACTTCCAAGCTCAGGTGATCCTCCCGCCTCAGCCTCCTGAGTAGCTGGGGCTACAGGAGCGTGCCACCACGCTCAACTAATTTTTTTATTTTTCATAGAGACAAAGTTTCACTATGTTTCCCAGACTGTTCAGGCATGAGCTGCCATGCCCAACCTGTACATATTCTTTTTAAGGTTAAAGAAGTACTATTCTATTCCTAGTGTGGTAAGAATTGTGTTAAATTTTTTCAGGCCGAGTGCGGTGGCTCAAGCCTATAATCCCAGCACTTTGGGAGGCCAAGGTGAGAGGATTGCTTGAGCCCGCAGGTTCATGACCAGCCTGGGCAACACTGTGAGACCTCTTCTCTACAATTAAAAAAAAAAAAAAAATTAACGGGCATGGTAGCACATGCCTGTAGTTCTGGCTATTTGAAAGGCTGAGGCGAAAGGATTGCTGGAGCCCGGCAGATCGATGTGAGCATACCACTGCACTCCAGCCTGGGCGATGTAGTAAGACTCCAACTCAACAATAACAACAAAATTATCAAGTGCTTCTCCATCTATTAAAATGGTCATATATTTTTCTTTTTTTAAAAGTGTCATGGTTGCACTGTTTGATTTTCAAATGATAAAATAACCTTACATTCATTATATAAATCCAACTTTGTCATTGTATATTAAGCTTTTACATTTCACTACAATTGATTTGCTGCAATTTTAAGATCTTTGCATCTATGTCAAGAGAAATATTGATCTGAAAATTTTCTTTTTTGTAATGCCTTTTTCAGGTCTTTGATTAGGGTATGCTGGTCTCAAAATGAATTGGGCAGTATTTCTTCTTTTTATGTTCTCTGGCAGGATTTGTGCAAGATTGTTATTTCTTCCTTAATTGTATGGAAGAATTCAATGGTAAAGCCACAAGGGACAGTAGTTTAATTTGAGGGAAGATTTGTTATTATAGATTCAATTACTTTAATAGATGTAAGACTATTCTAATTTTAACATTTTATCTTGAATCAGTTTTGGTAAGTTGTGATTTTTGAGGAATGTGTCAATTTCCTATAATTTTTCATATGTAGCAGCCTAAAGTTGTTTATAAAGTCCCCCTACTTTCTTTTTCACATGTAAAAGATCTGTAGGGCCCTTCCTTTTTCCGTTCCTAATACGACTAATTTGCGTTTTCTCTTATTTTTCCTAAATCCATATTATCTAAGGATTTATCAGTTTTATGGATTTTTTAGAAATAACTTTTAAACATTGTATATCTATTTTCTTTGTCATTCTTATTTTCTTCCTTTCTTCAACTTCCTTTGGGCTAATTTTGACTTTTTTAGCTTGTTCAAATGGAACCTTAGATTGTTGATTTTCAGCCTTCTTTTTTATTATAACTTTAGAGATATCAATTTCTCTCTGCTTTAGTAATATTTCGTTTTTAGATATATTTTTATTACCATTGAATTAAAACTATTTTCTTGTTTTCATTGTAAAGTTTCTTTGCTTCATGAGTTATTTAAATTGTATTATTTAATTTTAAAGCAATTTGTATTTCAAATTTTCTAGTTAATATTTTGATTTCTAGTTTATTCTACTGACTAAATGCCTTCTGTATGATGTCCATTCTTCCAAATACATTCAGACTTCCTTTATAAATGGGCATATGGTGTGTTTTGGTTAATAATCCTTGAGCACTTGTATGCAAAATACATTATGCAGTTGATGAATGCAGTGTTCTATATATGTCCATGTGGTCAAGCTGACTAATTACAATATTCAGATCTGTGTCTCTATGATTGTTTTGTTTGCTTATTCTATCAGTGGAAAGGTGTGTTAAAACATACCTCTCTGACACTGTGTTCTCTATTTCTCCTTTTAGTTCAGTAGGTTTTTTATTGTATATCTTGTTTTGTTTGTTGTCAGTATACAGATTTAGGGTTATCATGTCTTCCTATTGAGTAAGCTCTTTTATTATTACATCTATTAAAAGATAATGTTATTTATAATTACATTGTGCTTTACACAGTTTGAAAGTAAAAAGAAGGGGCAAAATACACTAAAAAAGTAAATATTCAATGTAGTTATTATGTACTTAAGCTTACCTACCATTTTGGTATTTTTCTCATCTGTGTTTCTTAGTTGATTAATCAGAAAAAAATGCAAAAATGTTTTATTATTCAATTTTCTCCTCATTATCTTGTTTGTAATACAATATTTTAGTATTTATTTTAGTGGTTACCTTAGAGATTATTACATTTTTCCTCAATTTATTATAATCCACCTTAAATTATTACTTTTACCACTTTTCGGAGAATGCACATACATTAGAACAGTCTAACTCTATTTAACCCCAGTTGCACTTGGTGCTATTTTCACCCTAAACCATGATTGTTGTCATTTTAAATAGAAAATATTTACTTAGAGTTAATCATATAGTTCCCCTGCTCTCTTTTCTGTATTCTTAATTTCTTCTTGTATTACCATGCTTCCTACTGGGATCATTTTCCTTCTGTGTAAATTATTACTTTGAAATCTGCTGATAAATGTGTCTGAAAATGTTGTAGTTTTGCTATCATTTTAGTGGAGTTTTTACTGACTGCAAAATTCTTGGAGTGTGTATATCCTCTTGAATCTGTGGCTAGGTTTGTTTTTGTGTTTTTTTCTCATTTTCCTCTAATATTGCTCTTTTCCCATTTGTTTCCCTTAATCCCTTAAGAATTCCAATTATATATCAGATCATTTGACCGGGTTTCATTTTTTTTTTAATTTTTCTTTATTTTTTAATATAATTTTTACTCTCCACAGTTTCCTCTCTGTTGCTGGATATTTTCTGCTGACTTCTCTTCCAGTTCATTAATCTTCTCTTCTATAACATCTGATCTTCTGTTAAATCTATATGCTGAATTATTAGTCACTGTTTTCAATTCTTGAAATTCTATTCTTTTTTATACTTTTTTCATATATTTTAAAAATATTTTATAGCTATTTTACAGTCCATGCCTATTACTATAATATCTAGATTACTTGTAAGTTTATTTTGCCTTTTTTTATTGTTGTTGTTGTTTAATTTTTGATTTTCAGTTACTTAGCTCTGTTTCTTTTCATGCATAGCAATTCTTGATTGCTTTCCCGCCAGAGTATAGGAAAAGCTGTTGAGGCTTTGGATGTTCTTATCTTCATCTTGAAAGGAATATATTCTGTGACAGGCAAATAAAATACAGGCAGAATATCTTGATTCAATTACAACTTGTTTATTTATAATTTGTTCCTACTCCTTGGGCTTAGCCATTTCAGGAATTTCAACTGAAAACTTGTAGTTTCTAACTGTGCCCTATCTTCCTTGGTAAGCATAACTTCAAATTTTGGCTTCCTAGGGTTTTGTGACTGTCAAATTCTCTTTATAACATTTCAATCTTTTAGCTTTCTGCTTGGTTTTATGGAACTTTACTTAATACATGCAAAACTTTGTCATTATCAAATGCATTAAGGAGAAATTATCTGTAGAATATGGACTTCTCTAGTGTTCCCTTTTCTTTGGGATCTTTTCCCTTATGTTATGTTTTTTCTGTAGCCCTAAACCCAATTTTTGTCTTCCAATCTTAAGTGAGGCTGCCTCTACGCTAGATTGTTGTTTTCACTTTGGCTTTCGTGCACTGCCTCATGGATTGGCAAGTGCTATACTGGGGGTATGGACAGTGAATGCAGGACTTTCCTTTTTACAATTTTCTTCATTCTAGGAGCTGGTGCCTTCAATTCTGTTTGCCCTAGTTGTTTTCTGACAGCTTTTCTTTTTCTTTTGTCGTGTACCTAGTTTGTTCTATTTTTCTTTTCTTGTCTTTCTTTCTTTCTTTCTTTTCTTTTCCTTTTTTTTTTTTTTTTTGAGGGAAGTTCTTACTCTGTTGCCCAGGCTGAAGTGCAGTGCTGTAACTTTGGACTCCTGGGATCAAATTATCCTTCTCCCTCAGCCTCCTGAGTAGCTGAGACTACAGGTACATGCCACCACACTTGACTAATTTTTATAGAGATGGGATCTTGGTCTGTTGTCCAGGCTGGTCTTGAACTCCTGTGCTCAAGCAGCCCTCCTATCTTGGCCTCCCAAAGTGCTGGGATTACAGATATGAGCTACTACTCCTGGCCTGTAGCTTATCCAATTCTAATAGATATGTGTTCTCAATGTTGGGATTCATGTGACACTAGCTAGTCCTTTAGAGCTAGAAGCAGAATTTCTTCAGTGAATACTTTTCAACCTCATTGTAACAGTTGCTTCACACAGAGTCATCAGCTGGAGGCGGGCATCCAAAACAGCTTTGTCAATAAAATGCTTAGCACAAAAATGCCAGCTTTCTTCCATCCAAGTGCTATCAATAAGAGTATTGCCTTTATCTCAATTCAGTTGTAAAGTAGTTCTTCCCAAGTTATGAAGTTCTATAAATTCCAATTTTTAATAATGCTCTGTATTTTAAAAATTAGTGTTATTAGAGGCTATTTTTATTTTTTTAACCAAATATGTGTTGGAAGCTTAAAAAGTCATAGTCCCCCACTTTAAAAAATGTATGCTACACATTGTTATCAGATTAAAGGCATAGACCAGCATCTTTGACATGTATGTGTTCACTTTTGCTGTTCTAGCTAATGAGAGCATAGTAATGAAAAAGACAGAAAACATCCTCTGGGGGTTGAAATTGCCCATGGAATCCACACTGCATAACCATGCACAGAAGACATGTTTATGAAACACTGAGTTTGATTAGACTCTATGGACAACTTCTGGACCTTACTTCTGTTTCTAGTGGTCACTGGCCCTATTCAAAAGGCTAGCTAGGATATGCAGACATGGAAGCCTGCCTAATGGAAATGGTCATTTTAGAGTGTTTTGCCTCCTCTTAGGAATAAATTAGATTGAGGTAGAATATTTAACTTACCACAGTCAATCTGACTGTTGGCTGTGCATTGTCACACCTTTCAAAAAGCATTGCTGCATTACTGAAACAAAATTAATTTAAATTCTCTTTAAACACATCTTTTGATTTGATTTTCTAAATTGAAATTGTCAAGAGATCAAGTAACAGTGTCATTACAATGAGAAAGATAGGGAACTATGCTTTAAAAACTGTCAGCCCATTTGATCTACCATACAGAACTAGGCTGGTAATTATCCTAAAAAAGTTAACTTGACAAAAAAGAAAAGTGTTTGAAGAGTCAGTCAGTGATTGTGTATAAATGTCTTGTAACTTTATGTTATCTATCTAAATGATTATATGTATGGGCATATATACACACCCTTTTTTCACATTATCAGACTAATGTTGCTTCTGAATTATTCAGAAAGATATACCTTTATGCAAAGTCATACTGCTTCTGAAATGGACACTTAGAATCTTTGATGTTTATACTAAGTACATGACTGTTCCTATTATTAGCATGGATAATTGACACTTGATTATATCTTTCTAATTCAACAGGTTCTTCTGACCCCATATATTGAGGTATTTTTAAAGATACTATGTAACTCAAAAAGATGTTAAGGACAACTTAAGTTGTTAAGTTGTGTTTGACAATTAAAGTATCAAAAGCAAGATATAATGTATGCATGTTTTCTAGCTCACAGTCATTTTACATCATCTGCTGTGTCTTTAAGGTCACACTCTGTGCTGATTTTTGTTTGATCTAGAACTTGTCCAGGGATCATGGTGGCCCTAGAAGAGTCAGGAGTGTCATGATGAAAGTGGTAGCGAAGGATCCGAGATAATTCTGTTTTTATCATGGCAGTGCAACATCCGCACTAGGGAAATACCTATAAATCTCATACCTCCAAAATTTGGGGTTTTTGGTAGGATCCAGGGCTCTGTGATTCTGTGTTACAATGTCTGAGTTCTCAGGTTTTAAATGAGGTAGGGTTGTTCAAAAGCAGGTAATGTCTTCTATAGAGACACTCAGGTATTTAGACAAACATTTCAGTACAAGAAAGAATGCGTAGGGTAATGGCATGGATCAAAAGCTTCACCATGTAATTGAAACTGACTTGCATTGGGTTCCTTCAGTGTCAAGTCCCTTTTTTTATTTCGGAGAGCAACATTTTCCCTCTTATCTTCATTTATGTCTGTGCTTCCTTAATCATCTTCAAATGTTTGTGGGTTGATTTCACATGTCCTCATTCTGTTTTTTAAATCTCATTTGTTGCCATTTTTCTCTTACAGGGAGAGGAAGTATTCTGTTTAGGCTACGTGTTTAAGGGTGAAAAGTGTTTATAGAATCTTCATCTGTTTCCCCCGAGCCTGATCTATTTGATGACATCACTCTGTCATTTTACGTTATTTGTACAGTGCAAAGCGTGGAGGGCAGAATGTTCAGGATGGCAAACAGAACATGTTTTTGTAATTAGCCAGAGAATCCAGGCTACAACTTGTGATTCTTGTTAAACACACACACACACACACACACACACACACACATTTTCTGTTCTCTCATTTTCTCAGTCTGAAAATGATTATTCAGAATCCTTCAAAGGAAGCCCCACCACATAGCTGGGTGCTAATATTTGAAATACTATTGGGGCATCATTTTCTAAGACTTTCACATCATAGTTATCAAAGTTTTATGAGGACCATTGAGGAAACTGAAGAAGATGGTACCATCCAATGAGAGAAGATGGTACTTGCTAGTATGTTCTTTGGTGGCCCAAGATGAACTCTGATGGGTATTTGGTTCGAATACTTGTGTATGCCTAAGACATGGGTCTAGATGGAAGTTCAGTTTTTGAACTGTGGGTTAAGAATGTTGATTTGGACTGAGTCATTGGTAATATCTGGGGGTTTTGGAGACATTTGAATACAATCTCTTGGTGTCTGAAATTTGGGGAGAGTAATGGAAACTCATATTAATGTGTGTTTAAAATAATAAATACATGCTTGAACCATTTTCCTCGGCATTGTTGTTCTTGATCTTTATTCTCGCAGTGTTCTCTCATTTTCTCAGTCTGAAAATGATTATTCAGAATCCTTCATAGGAAGTCCCACCACATAGCTGGGTGCTTCTATTTGAAATACTATCGGGGCATCATTTTCTAAGACTTTCACATTGTAGTTATCAAAGTTTTATGTGGACCATTAAGGTAACTGAGAGGTCAAAGCACAGAAGAGAGAATCCTACTAAAGATATTACTGAATGTCAAAATTTAACAAGTCTAAGACCTATGTTTATTTTTAGTTTGAATGAAAGTTTTAACTGGCTTGCACTAAGACACCAGTGGATGTAAAACTGAGCAGAGCTTCCAAAAGTGGGAACTTACTGGGGATAATTCCCATAAGTTTTCCCACTGTAATACTTAGGGATCTGTCCTAGAAGGAAACGTCATTTGGTAAAAACTTCGTATTTCTGCCTCATGATGCAGGACACTTGCATCTTGAGGGCCTTGGACTAGTAAAAGGGTTAACCCAAGCGTTGAACGCTGTTAAACTATCTTGGGACATTTGTTCTGTGTTCATGGATTTAGTAATCTTAATGTAAATAGGCACCTCAGCAGCTGTGTCCCCTTAAGCGGATTTTATTTAGCAGCTGAGTTACCCATGTCACTTGGCAGTCATAGATTTTCAATTTTTTCTTGTGCCAAGAGGGCAGCTGGAATAATTTGAGTACTCATTAATTTGGGAGAAATATGAGCTGTGTAAGGCAGACAACACGAGTCTTCTGTATGGTGTTGTACCAGGATAAGCAGATCAGGGTAGAAGCAATTTGCCCTATCCCAAAGGGGCCCTAGGATTTTAATAAGCTGGTTATGAAAATTCTATTTCTTTGCAATTTGAAGCAGCTAATTAGAGCCTGTAATTTCTCTCCTATAACGAGAGTGGATGAAGGTTAACGTTAGGCCTCCCGGGCCCTTTCACATTCATTTACAGAGAGAAATCAGGTAACAGTTGTAGCTAATTAGAACAGGGTATTAAATATTTAGTCCGTCTTGATTTAACTTGGAGAACACATGCATGTTGTCGGAATATGGTCCATGATAAAGGGAAGTTAAATTTAATTTTTAATCAAAGATAAACTTAAAGGCAGTATAATAATTTTAGCACTGACTATCCTAACCTGACAGCCAGAACGGCAATTGCCTCCAGTCGTCTGAACTGTCAAGATAAAGGAAGATGATGTCGATTCAATTTCATCAGTGAACACATTGCCCAAGTTCAAACAGCTGGAATTTATGCAATCTGTGTAAAGTACAAAGAACTTGATGGTTTTTATCATATCAGTGACATAAACACACACACACACACACACACACACACATATACACACACACTTTCTTGATGTTTCAGAATTTGAAGTTCAAGTCTGGATGATATGAGATATGAGTTCATTTTGGGGGACTATCCTAAGGAGATATCTCATTCATAGGTATTTTTTTAAAGACAGGATTTGTGTCTAACACAACTGCTACCTGAAAAGAAATCTTCTCCCATGAGGCTGGGCAGACTTGGCAGTGGGGTTAGCATCACATTGAATAAAGTCTGACTTTGTCATAGACTTATACCTAAACTCCTGCAAGCTGAGGACAATAAGTCATTTTTCTCTTGTCATGCCCAACTCAAATTATCTTCCTAAAGTTGGATTCAGTTAAGTCAGGACATGCATATCATCAAAAAGAAATCCTTCAAAATCAATCCCATGACTGCTCTTCCCTCTGGGGCCTCACACAGGGGTAGAGCATCTTCACAGTGAAATCATTTCACAGGAGAGCTCTCAGGACTACTGTAACTTACCCGGAAGCAGGCTTTTAGGAGGCCAGAATAATATAAAAGGGCAAAGATGAGGGGAAAAGATGAAAAGGCTTATAAAAATAGAAATACTTTAAAGAGTAACTCTAAGGCATGCATTCCTCTAACTTTTCTAGTGAGGTGATTTATACTGATGCATGAAACCCCATCACTAGCCTGGTTGTTTCATTTGGGGATGCTCGAAGTGTCTTTCCAGATCTGTACAAAGTAAATGGCAACTCTCAAAGACCATCTTACTTTGCGACATTGTCTTCCAGTTGCCAGTTATTACAAAATGGGTTCTGAGGGCAATAATCCCTTGGAAATGCCTGTTATTGGGCATAATAACTGGTTGTCAGAGCATTAACCATCCTCGACTTCACCCTGGGCTATTATATAACAAAAGAATGAACTGGCGGTGAGTCTGCCAGGTGTATTAAATTATATCATGCATTATAGAAGTTCTATGATGGGGATTAGCATCCAGAAAAGACTATCAGAGATTGCCAAACTCATTATCTACTGAGGCAGAAGGTTGGCCTCGGGCCTGGGGATGCAAGGCTTAAGTTGTAACCATTAAGCTGCTACCTCCAGTTCTTCCCTGCCCTAGCATGGAGACAGACGGCAGCACACCAGCATTTCTTCTCTGTTCTTCTACCTCTAAAGAAGATCAAAATATACTGCATTAGCCATAGTCAGGTACAAAGCAGTATTGACAATGAATTTAACCACTGCCTGGATTTCTTACTGGCAAACCTATCTCTTAGCAGGTGTCTATAGCCATAGAATTTCATGGATCCTCCCAGCACTTCATGTGGGTCTAGATTTTGTTCTCTAGTTCCCTTAGGACCGTAGATGTGGATGGTGAGCCTTCATAAGGCATGGCCTCTGGCAAGCTCTGCCCCACATCTCAAACACCCACAATCTTTCATGGCATTGACATATCACATTGGGCTCAATACTTCTTTCAGGTCAGAAATTTTTCAAAGGAGAGAAGTGTGAAATCCCAGGGAAATAAGCTTTCTTCTGCAGACACGAGGAAGAATGAAGGCTTGCCTGTTCTCTGGGTTATCCTTAACATAGCTACTAGCCTAATCCATTGTTCACAAACTGTGGGATGGTATACCTTCTAATTAATTTTCAGTAGACCATCCTTATGAGGCCTGTTTAATAATCTGTGCTTCTGTTCCTAAGCATTTTGTAAGCCCTAAAGGGTGCATTTTCCTGTCCGAATGTCACCTGTATGGAGTCAGAGATTGGGTCACCATTGCATTCCTAGTGCCTTACACAGGGTCTGACACATAGTAGATGATCTGTGAATATTTACTGAGTGCAATTGAATAAATTTGTTTAAAAAGTAGATACTGGGAAATAAATATCACCTGTTAGTTAACCTCCAGAGATCATGTCATTAGACACTTTGTATATATCTTTCCACTGGTTTTCTATGCATGTATATGTATATGTGTATGTGTGTGTGTGTGTGTGTGTGTGTGTGTGTAATAAATGAGATCAGTGTATGGCATGGAATTTTGGAATCTATTTTGTTCATATATTGATGTCTTTCCAAGCCATTAAGCAATCAACTTTACCATTATTTGCAATAGCTGTATGAAAGTTCATGAATGTACTATAATTTAATCCCCTTCTGCAATACATTTAGGCTGTTGTAATTTTTCTCTAATATGAACAGTGCTGTAACATATATTCCTTAAGTTAAATCTGCCTGGGTGTGGTGGCTCATGCCAATAAGTCCAGTGCTTTGGGACTTTGAGGATCACTTGAGGCAGAAGTTCAAGGCCAGCCTGTGCAGCAAAGCAAAACCGCATTTACACACACATACACACATGCACACATATAAAAAAGCCAAGCAAGGTGGCCCTGGCTTGTAGTCCCAGTGACTCAGATGACTTAGGCATGAGGATTGCTTGAATTCGAGAGTTTGAGACAGCAATGAGCCATGATCATGCCACTGCACTCCAGCCTAGATGATGTAGCAAGACCCTACCTCAAAAAAAAAAAAAAAAAAAAAAAAGAAAGAAAGAAAGAAGAAATTTAAGTCTTTTCTTTATATGATTGTTTTCTTGGGTTATTTCCTAGGATTGGAATTGCCATGTCAAAGGTTATATATATATTTTTAATATTTGATAGGCACGGCCAAGAAATTTTCAGAAAGCTTATGTCCAATTTATATTCCTACCAGCAGAAGGGATATTTCCCAATGCCCTTGTTGTCGTTACAAGTCATTTTCAATTTGATAGGAAGAAACACACAAACAAAAAATACCTCAAAACTCTTACTTGCATTTGTATTTGTGCTTAAAGGTAGGATTGGGAATCTTGTTCTCTGTCTCTTGTTCATCTGTTTTGTTGTATTTCATTTGTCTTGTGGTATTTCTTCTGTGATCTGCTGGTTTGTGTGATTTGCCCTACTTTTGTGTCCTTATGTCATAGTGTCACAATTAAGAAAAAGAGCTTTGGCATCCCACATGTCTTCAGCGTGTCCAGTATCTGCCTGGGTGTGGTGTGGTGGCTCATGCCCATAAGTCCAGTGCTTTGGGACTTTGAGGATCAGTTTGAACAGTTTGTTCAACTGTTAAATAAGAGTAATGTCATGCCCACCTCAATGTGGTTGCATCATGCTTGGGCCTGGCATGGAGCCAATGTTCAACATGCTTGGTTTGGTGCTCATTTAATCTCTCTATTTCTTTTGGTATGTTCTTACTTGATGTATAATGATGAATTATCCCCACCTAGCCTATGTTTATACTTTTTTATTGTCTACAACAGCCTTATTCATTTATTTATCTGACAGTTGTTGGAGGCATCTGCTATGGAGGTGTTGTCTGCTATGGATAAGGAGTTGAGGAAACAACAGAAAACAAAAATAATGTTATATATTTATCATGAAGTTACAGTCTCTCTCTCTCTCTGTGCATGACTGTGTGTGTCTGTGTGTGTGTGTGTGTGTGTGTGTGTGTGTGTGTAGGGTACAGAATATAATTGTGTGACAGACAAAATAACTATAAATTATACCAAGTGCTATGCAGAAAATCAGTGGGGCCAAGACAGTTAGTAAAAGGGGGACTTGTTATATATAAAATGAGGAATGAGGAGGAAGGGCCTTTTGGAGGTGGAAAGTTTTATGATGAGACCTAATACATGGGAAGACGATGGGTAGGCTAATATGTTTCAGTGCAGAGTGAGCAGTATGTGCAAAGGCCCTGTGGCATGAAAGAACTTATGATGTTAGAGGAATGTTTTAAAAGTCTAGCCTGAGAGGAAGGGGTGGGCAGGAATTTGGCAGTTGAGGTTGATGGTCAACGTGAGGTGGGATTAAAATACATGGCAGGGGCCAGGTCATTTTGATTTTTATTCTAAATAAAGTTAAGGCCCCTGCAGAGCTTTTAGCAAAGGAAATACACTATCTGATTCCGTTATAAAAAGCTGTCTCTGGGGCTAGATCACAATGGAAGATACCAGGTAAGAGACCCACCTGATTTTCCAAGTGAGAGACATTGGTGGCTTGGACTAGGTTATTGACAGAGGAGATGGAAATCACCTGAACTGTATTTAGCAAGAAGCTTCCAAATAAGTTATGCATTTCCCTACTTTATATCATTCATTAGGACCACTTTTAACACTAGCTCTCGTTGGAAGTTAACCAGTACTCTGGCTGTGACAGATAATCTGGTCCCTCTCTCCAATGTAGTAGGGTACCAGAGATGTGTTCTCAAACTTACTCCTCCAGGAAAAGCTCCAATCTCTTAAAAAGCTATGCTTAAAATCAAAGATTGCAGAAATTCCTAAAGCCACTGGGGTCATTGACTTTGAACAATTTTGAGGCTCCCAACTGAGGGAAATAAATTTTGAAAAAGTCAGCTCGGTTCCAGCACATGCTATCTATCTTTCTCTTATTTTAATTCACATGAAAATAAGAGTAAAACAACAAACATGCAAATGAACAAAACCATGAGGGTGAGCAAACAGGATAGAGACTAGCTCTCAAGACTGTCGACTTATTCTAGTTTGTGTATATTTTTCTGCTAAACTAAGTGTTCATCTTGGTTTGCATTGCTCTGATTTGTTCGCTGCTTCCCAGAGTACTCTTTCCCACCATGCTTGTGCATTCCATATGAGTTCTGCTTATGGGTTCATAGCATCTCTATTGAGTTAGGACAGAAAGCTCCTTGAAGACGGAGAAGATCTGTTACCCTGTGTGACCTCGCCTTCCTCATCCTTTGCCTGTCACAGTGCCTCTTTCAACCATTTATTATCTGACCAGTATTACTTAACTTTTTCACTTGGGGAAAGAAAGAAGAAGAACATAGAGGGTATCTGAGGGATCATTTCCAGGAGCAGAGATTTGAGGAAGGGGTCAAGAAGGATTATTTTGGTCTCAAATTTTCAACTTATCAGTGCACAAAGCTTAGAGAAGGAACATAATGACTTTGCAATTACATGATTTGGCATATTAACTGGAGCTGGGGTCATGGGGTCCAAGATTTTGTGTGTCCTATTCCTGGAAACCTAGCTGTTCACATGGGATGAGGGCAGTGGTGACCCAGTTCTGGTAGGACATGACACTTTTTAGGGCTCTACCACAGTCCCCTTGACTAGAGAAAACAGGCCTTTATCCCCAGTGCAGTTCACAGAGTTAGGACAAAAATAGTATAAAAACTTGAGGATACTTTTCAACCAGAGACTTTTGGGAGGTCAGATGTAGCAAATAACAGAATGACAGAGCTTTTTTCTCCTTATATGTATGTATACATATTTTTTCTTCATGTTTCTGCCTCCTCATTATATAAAAAGTAGTTCAAAAACCTACAACTTTCATGAGGACTGAGATCATATGTGTTTTTTCCATCCCATTGTGCCTCCAACATTGAGCAGAATATTTGGTGTCTGGCAGGTATTCAGTTAATACTTGATGGATGGAAGGGTGGTGGGAGGGTGAATGGATAGGAAATATAAAGCAGAAAAAGTAATACAAATGAAAGGTTGGTAGTTAGGAAAAGGACACCAAAGGCAGGAGAGCCAGAAAACACCTAATCTCTGATGGGGTATTTGAACCCTTTACTTCAGCCAATTTGTCCCATGTAAAGAGGGGACCCTGGAGAGTTGTAAGACTCAATCTATGAGATTAAAACATCATGATTGCTTAGGATAAAAATCCAACTCTTATTGACTGAAGACAACATATAAACTCCCCCTGGGGTTTCCCAAAAAGAAGACAATGGTCACCCCCAAACCCTCAGGAATTTTGACTTGCTTTCCTGCCCCATTCACCTGAGGCTACTACTCTGATGTCATACTAATGACTCTCTACAGGAGGGTCTTCAATTAGGGAGCATACTTCCACAGTGAGAGTCGGGGGTCTTGGGGTCATAGAACCCACGGAGGGGCAGAGGTTGATGTACAGTTTATAAGCTTATATAGATCACCAAGCACTCACAAGTGATGCTGATGGTCGGGCTTTCCTTCCTCCTTCCACAAGGATCCACATCTCTACCTATCTGCCTTGGGAGAATCACTGGCAAAACAAAGTGAACACTGTCCTCAACAATATCCTTACCAATTGTCTGATGAGTTCTTGACTTTCTTACTGACAGAGCCCCAGAAGGCTGTAGGTGAGGTGACAGCAGAAACTGCTATTTTGGACTAATTCTTAGTGACAGGGAGGATTGGTTGGGAAAATAGAAGTGACAAGAGTCTTGGGAGAAAGCAACTGTGCTGTCTTAGACTGCTCAACAGCTGTTGGTTTTAATGAGTTTGGGAATGATTTGGGCAGAATTCCAAACTCCTAACTTCTCGACCTATAACCTGGTGCTGTGCTGACTTACCAGGATGGTATGCAGAAGGAACACTATCCAAATGCATGCCTCTTCTTACTGTGGAACTTTGGCTCTACATCCCAATGAGAAAATCCCGCAAAGCCACCTGAGTCTTTGTCCTGTACCCTTACCTGGGCCCGTAGGGTCTCTCTGATCCAGAGGCAGAGGGGAGGCAAGGGGAGACAAACTCGGTATACAGAGGCAGCAAAGAACATTAAAAAAAGAGCTTTTTTCTAAGGCCCAGAGTGACAAACCCAAGTCATGTCATCAAGCTTCATATCCCTGGAAGGTTCCCTGTCTCATTTTTCTCTTTTTAGGTTCCAAGCAAGGAACATCTTTGGAGATCTCCTCTTAGAAGAACCCTCTTCCTTTGCAACATTAATCCCCGCCCCCTCTGCTAATACCAGATATTATTTGATCCATTCAACAACACTACTATTTTGATTCTATGATGTTAACCAATTTACAAGTAAGGAAAATGAGTTTTAGAAAGATCAGTTACCTTACCACTCACCTCAAAGGCCTCACAGCTCATTTGGGGAAGACACAGATTCTGAATATAAGGATGTCTAATTCTCCACCCTGTTTAGTAACCACTGCATTCTGCTAACATGTCCATCCCGTCAGCTCTATCTTTCATGGAATGATGTCTACTGTTACAAAGTATAGGAAAAAGAAGAGATTTTCACTGAAAGTTGTTTGGAATAGCAGGCATCATATCACTGTTTGTATATGTTGTCTTTTCCCTACTAGGTAATCCCTGAAGCAGGCAGTTATTTAAATACATTTGCCTTCAATCTTTGCATGACTCTCATCTAGAATCAAGGGGCAGTCACCTAGAAAGAAACATATTATAAAACTGATCACCCACCCGTGGGAGGCCCTGAATAAGACACCATTTTTCTGGCTCTGGATATGAGGCTGTAATTACAAAGACCCAGAGCTTTTGCATACTTCAGCTTCTTCATATTTTATCACTGAGCTACAGTATAAAAAGGAACCAAGGGAACTGAGCATAGGAAAAGTAAAACTAAAAAAAAAAAAAGTGGAAACTAATTGATACCAGATCAGTCTGGAAAAATAGAAAAGTGTTTAAGATGGAATTGCTAATTAAGGAATGAACTCTATGCTAATAAATTCAAGTACGAACCATGCTGACTTCTTTTGACTTCCAAATTTGTGAAAGAAAATATAGAAAATTTTGGAATATATATATGTTGTTGGCTGAAGTGCAGTGGCACTAGCATAGCTCATTGCAGCCTTGACTTCCTGAGTTTAAGCAATCCCCCTGGCTTTAGCCTCCTGGGTCACTGGCACTACAGACCCATATCGCCATGCCTGGCTAATTTTTATTTTTGTAGAGACAGGGTCTTGTTATGTTGTCCAGGTTGATCGTGAACTTTTGACTTCAAGTAATACTTCTGTTTCAGCCTCCCAAAGTGCTGGTTGAGCCACTGCATCTAGCCTTAGTATTTACTGAGAATCTATTCCATCTCAAGTACTGAGTTGGATACCGTACCTTCTTCTGCTCTCATAAAATCTATGTTTATGTTTGGAAGAAGAAAATATATAACTCAAATAAATAGATCATTAAGATAATTTCAAAATGTACAAAGTGTCACAAAGGAAACAAAAGGAGTAATGAGTATGAAGGTATCTGGGGTGAAAGAGTATTAGTCATGCAAAATGGGAGGCGAGGAACTCTCCAGGCAGTGGGAGAGGTGGATGCAAAGATTCTAAAGCCAGGAGGAAGTTATCATGTTTCTGGATCTTCCAGGCCATCTTAGTTGTGGTGTTAGGAATTTGGAATGTATTCCCAGTGCAATGGGAAGGCATTGGAGGATTCTAAACTAGGGAATGACATGATCCCATGATGTTTCATGAACATAACTGTCACCATTCCAATTTGTGGAGCAACTCATTAGTTTACCTTTGACATAAGTGGGTTTTTAAAAATCTGCTTTTCTTAATTTGATGGCTTTACATATGTGTTTGCCTTTTTTTGTTTATGGTATTGAATCTGTAAGCCTTCTTGAAAGAAGTGGCATACCTGTGAACAAATAACTATTACCACTTGTTCTCCCGAGGACTCAGAGGGCAAGGGAGAGGCTTCCCAGTCATACAGATTCTGAAACTTGAGACAGGTTTGTTCCAGGAGCCCTGGTATCAACAGAAGGGGATTCTTATGGTATTAGCCAATCAACAAGAATTTGAATGCTGGTTCTGTGTTAAACATTATGATGAATTCTATGGACTCAAAAATGAATGAGACAGGGGTCCTATCTGTCCATCCATTCAATTCCTGCTCCTTTAAATGTGATCATGCAAAGACTCTATGATATGATGTACATCATAAAAACCCAAAGTTTATAGTGATGCCTGTTCTATCTCAGTGCTTCTAATATCTCCACATTGCCCCTCTCCGTGTTGAAAACTCATTCCTGATGTGACTTTTCTGGCTCTGATGGTGGATAGCCTGTATCTGGAACTCACTAAGCTGTCACAAAATGGATATGTAAATGACCAAAGGAACTTATTTTTCAAGTTGTCCAGCACTTCAAATGAGAGAGCCCATCTTGATTCTCCAGAGAACCCAGTTTGATTTTGAGAAACTTGAAATGTAAAATACATGAGATATATAAGACAAGGGTTCTTAACTGCAAGCCAGAAGTTCCTAGGTAATCCAGGTCTTGGCTTTAGTGAAGGAGATGTCCCAAACCTCATGAATCATATCTGAAATTGGAAAATTTTTTGGATGGAGAAGGTCTGTAGCCTCTGCCAAATTCTCAGAAAATCTTGAGACTTTCCAAAGGTTAATCGAAGTTATAACAGTTATGCCTTTAGTGTCACTGTGATTATGTTAGGAACTATCAATCCCATTAACTTTGGAAATTACAAACATCAGTGATGATTTGTCAAAACCTTCCCTTAGGAGCAACCCCCCCTTTCACCCATAAAAGTCCACTTCCTCTTCAACCAAACCTCTGGACATGATGAGGAACGTGTCTATGGATAGAATATTTGACTTTCTTTGGCTCTGTTTAGTTTTACTGCAGCAAGTTGTCTGAAACACAAGTGGGATGCAATTCTAGCTGACTGGAGCTCATTGCTTCTGGCTATCTGTCCTTCATCCATTATCTCCTTTTCTGTTGATCACTGTGATGTGGGTGAGTGGAGAATCTCCCTATTAGGAGAGGTGCAGCTCAGTGGGTTTAAATGACTCGCTCAAGATCACCTAGTCAGTAAAAGTGTGGCAGTGGACCCACCTGGAACCTAGGTCTTCTGATGTCTGGTTGTTTTAGGAATACCTGGAATTTGTTTTAATCAGATATGGTAGGGTACACAGACACGGAAATGATTGTTGTGAAGGAAGAAGTTTATTATATTCATAGTTTCCTAGAAGCAGGAGGTATGCTACACCATGGAGGGCCACACAAGGAAGCCCCAAGGCAAGATGAGTAGACACAGAGAGGGGGAACTAGAGGGCAGAAGCCTTCATTATGGTTTCCAGGAGAAGAAAGAGGCAAGCCAGCCAAGGAGGCTAAGGATTGGAGAGTCAACAATCTCAGTGGGTACTGGGGTTTAGGGACTGTCCCTAGTTGCCTGATACCTGGTCCTGGGGTGACTAGAGCAGGGAAGTAATGGCCCTGACTGTGAAACCCTAATGGAAGGAGGTGGTTGGAGGCATGAGCTGTGGATTTGTTTGTTTGCATAACAAAGATGCACTTGCAGGCAAGTTGCTTATTGTCTCCTGGAATTAGAGGGCAGCCAAGGGTCAGGAAGGCCCAGGCATCAGAGCAATACTAGCACTATAAATCAAAAGTATGGTTAACACACTGGCTCTGTCCCTTGAATGTGGAGCTTGACAGTCTAATAAATTTTGTTGTTCACCTTTGAGGAGGTTTGTAGCTTGACTTCTTACTGCTCCATTGAGTTGTAGGTCATCTCCTTTGTTCCATTGTACCAACCCTAAGACATAGTCTCTGGGTGGCTGGGAGACACTTGTCTCCTTTACCTTGACAAAACACACATGACCATAAAGCTGGACTTTCATTCTCTTAGCCAAAGATTACAAATGACAATTTACAAAGGACAATGGGATATTTTCAATATCACACATGAGGTATCGGGCACTTGTACTAGGGAGTAAGGTGATTATACAGACATTTATAGCATCCTCAAAATGACAGTCCATTTTTCATGATGATCTATGATATTCATTTGTTGAAATTTTATTACTTTTGTAATTTGATTCAATTTATCCCATTTTATTGCTGCTCAGGACAGTGTTACCTTAGTTTCCTCTCTTCTCCTTCTGGATAAGGTTGTTTCTTCTTTTATTATGAGCATGATGGCTTCTAGATTAAAGCAGCCTGCTCAATATAACTGTTTCCTTTGGAACCAACCTTCTCTGAGCCCATCTACTCTTGTAGCAGTTTCATGACAATAAATACAGGCAATGATTTATGAAGCATTTTTTGTGAGTAATCAGAATCCAGCCTTCATCTTCTGCTTAGAGATTAAAGATTTTATTCAGAAATGCTTCTTTGTACCAGAAATCATATAAATGAGCCAATGACAATAGAAGTTGGTTAGGAATATCTTTTGTGAAGATATAGATTAAGAACATATTCAATAGCATTAAATTGACTTTAAAACATAAAGTCATCAGGCGAGCTTTCTCTAAAGCTGAAGTCATTCATCATTTGAGAAATCCTGGAAGTGTTTTGGGGAATAATTGAGATGGGCAGCAAGTCTCAAGGGACATGAGCCAGTGAGAAGATGTGAAGGTGATTCCCTACACCTCACGTGGAGGCTACCCTTAGCTAAACTAAAATTCAGAACCCAGGAGGAGGGGCACCTGTAAGTAACGAACAGTTCTTGTAGCAAATGTCCTTTACCCATATAATCCACATAAATTGCATGTTTTTAAAGGTAGAAATAATGGATCTGTAGTTAAATGTTATTTAGAAGTAAGAGATTGCCTTCTTTCTTCTATGAAAGTATAGATTGTGTACTTTGAGGCTTCAAAGGGCTCTGCCTCCAACCCTTTCCTCAGCATCTGGAAGCTAGAGTGGGGTGACTATAATTTCAACAGGCAATGCTTCAGGCATGCACACCAGCTCAGCAGCTGCAGACATTTGGATGCAGATCTGCCCTTCCTTGGGGAAAGAGAGAAGTGTAGTTAGCTGATCCTGCTTGCCAAGTCTGGCTGGTATGTGATGTTCCCGCCTTCTCAGATTGACATGGACTTTTAAAAAATGTCATCTTGATCTATCTTCTCTATTTTCTAAACCACCTACTGGATTGTAAACTCCTTGAAATTTAGACTCAGTCCCTAGCAATCTATAGAAATAGTTTTCCTGGAAATGGCTCTGTGACTTCATAATTTACAGTCTCATTTCCCTTTGCTCAGAACTTATCTTCTTGGTGGTACTTTTTAAAATGTTGGTCTTAGACCACCTGTGTCAGACCTACCATGGGCACTTTTTAAAAAATGTAGATCCCAGAGCCTATTTAATCTGAGCCTCTGGAGGGTGCATGGTGGGACTCCATCTCCAATAAGTGATTTAACGTCCCTGATGATGCTCATACCTAGTGAAATCTGAGAACTCCCACCATCCTGGCTGGAGCCACTATCATCTCTCACCAGAACACTGCAGTGGGCTCCTCCTTAGTATCTCCATTTCTACCCCTGCTCTCTATGACTGTGGATGGGACCTGGGCATTCAGAATTGTAAGAACATTATAGTGGCTTCAAATAGACAGCCAGGTTGAACCCCTGCGGCTAAAATCACCCTTTTACATTACATGTCAGCTTGTGTGGGACTTCTACTCTGACCCTCCTGTGGTTCCAGTTCTTGCTGGAAAAAAAAAAAGCCTACACTCGAACAATGGTTCGTAGGGCCCATGTGATGCGGCTCCCTTTGTCTCTCTAAGTTCATCCCTGCTACTTCTCCTGGATGACTTTGCTCCATCTACACCAGCCTCTTCAATCTGCCTTGAGCATCCCTATCTCAGGGACTTTGTACCTTTTGTTCTCTTCACCTGGAATGCTCTTGGCCAGTAGCCATACGGCTTGTCCCTTCTCCCCCATTCCCATTTTGTCCGGATCCCTGCTCTAATATCACCTTATCAGAAAGGCCTTCCCTTCTTCCTTTTCTAAAATAACAGCCCCATCACTCTCCATCACCTTACCCTGCTTGATTTTCTTAAGCAACATTTAACTTAACAAATACATAAGCATTCATACAAATTTGCTATTCATTATTTGTTTCCCTCCCAAGAAAATGTAAACTCCCTGAAGGAAGAGTTTATTTTGTTTACCCGTGGTAGCCCCAGCACCAAGAATGGTTCATAGTATATGGTAGGCACTTGGAAGTCACATGTGACAGATAGATGATGAATTGCTCCCCTCAGACCATCTCAAAAGCACAGGGCATGGTGTTCTCTCCTTCGTTATGAAGGGGAACGTTCAGGCAGCCTCAGCAGCCTGGTTGCTGGTTGTGTAATTGCGCCATTTTGACTCTCCTGGCAGCCATTTTCCTTCCCCTATTTTGATGGCTACAGAAAGGAAAGAATTTAATTTATAACTTTTACAAACTTACACTATTTGTAATCACTAAAGGTTGAGAGGAATGCTGCCCCTTTAAGTTTCTGGTGGGAATTGCATCTATGTGAGTGAAAAACATAATCTGTTTTTTGGAAAAACTGGATTGAGTTTTGTGTTTGTTCCATTTGGGAAATGTTATACTAAATAGATTAAAGTAAGTGACTTTGAACTTTATTTTATTTTTTATTAGCTTAATTTGGTTTGTAGTTAACATTTAAAGCCATCCAAACTTAAACAGAAGATCAAAATAGACTAATAGGTTAATGCAGACTATTTTTACCCCTGTCTTTGAGCTGCATTAATGAAAATGGTGCCTTCTGTGCCTGCAGATGATGAGCACAAAGACTGGCTTTCTGGGAACCTAGTGTACCTTGATGGCTGCCCTGGCCTGAACTATGCCATGGCTTCTTTCCAAGGTTGTCTGTGCTATACACCTGGCCCTCAGGATGACCCCAGTTCTGGCTTAATGTTCCTTGCCAAATCAGAAAAGTATCTGGACTAAAGGCAGACCAGTGAAAGTGTGTTTAGTAGTGCTTCTTAGGGAAGAAACTCCAATTGTTGGGAATAAATCCAACCTAATTGTTGGAAATGTGACAGAGGGTTAGAATCTGTTTTTTGGTTTTTTGCTTGTTTTGAGTGGGGATCTTCCTCTCTTGCCCAGGCTAGAGTGCAGTGGTATGATCATGACTTACCGTAGCCTTGACTTCCTGGGCTTAGGTGATTCTTCTTCCTCAGCCTCCTGAGTAGCTGTGACTACAGGCATGAGGCGTCACACCTGGCTAATTTTTTTTTTAATTTTTTTATAGAGATGAGGTCTTGCTATGTTGCCTAGTCTAGTCTCAAACCCCCGGACTCAAGCAATCCTCCTACCTCGGCCTCCCAAAGTGCTGGGATTATAAGTGTGAGCCACTGTACCTGGCCTAGAATCTGTTATTGATGGAAACAAGGAACAATTTGTTACTCATAGAGGTTTTGTTCTCAGTTGAATGAACAATAGAGTAAGGGAATCCTTGCTGGAATATGAAAAGCAAGGACTTATTTTCCACATATTATCTCTTTTTGTGTTTGATTTTCACTGCTATGCTTATTCTTTCTATGTCTTTAACAGAATTGTTCAGGAAGTAGAAATGTCATTACCTAAGTCTCATTTTTAAATGATCTTTAATTATTAAAGCAATACTTGTTTATTTGTAAGATGTTATTAAAATTTATGAAGTAAAAATTGTGAATTATTTTTTAGAAAAAATACATTTTTTGCTACATATCTCATAACTTGCTTTTTTTATCCTTATCAGTTCATAGTAGATGGGTATATAGCTACATGGTATCCCACAGTATAAAAATACCATGATTTTTTTAGCTGATAAAGTAAGTCTTAGGATTTAACAGTTTTTGACCGATAAGTAATGATAGTGAACATTCTTGTACTTCTATCATTGTGTACTTGTGAAAATGTCTAAATCTGAGTTATAGGGCTTCCAGAAGACATACACTCTCTAATCCTTCTACCACTTCCTATCGTCTTTGTTACCTGCTAGTCCCTATAAGCATTTTATGTATTATCCCAGCTATAATATAAATGCTTAGAGGTAGAATTACTGGATCAAAAAAAAATTAAAAATGTAAAATGCTGTAGATATTGTTAAATTGTTCTCCAAAACATTTCGTGCTTTGAAGTAAAATCCCTTTTCCTTTGTGGTCAGTTGAAAGGAATTGTGAGAAATGCAGGGCATGAACACAGTATTGTTTGATTATGTTTATTTTATAGACAGACATGCAACAAGTAGTGTCCATGCCATCTTTACTCAGATAAGGAGGTCAGTTTACTAGGAGCCAAGGACTGCACATAAATGGAAATTCTAAACATGATTCTGATTTTCTTTCATGAGCATTAAAACAAAATACAAATCAACAAAACAAATATAATATAATGTCCATAAATCCCTTAGCACAGTACCTGACCCATGGGATGGTGCTGACTGTAGATACCACAGTGGTGCTAATGGAAGGTTTTCAATACTGTTGTGGTTGTTAGTACAATTATTCTTGAGCAATCATGTCTGGTTTGAAGTTTGGCGCTGTCCTACTGATTTTCCAAACTGGTTGCCATATTTTAAATCAGGAGTTGTAGAAGGTTTGTTAGTGATTTATAATATTGTTCTGGAGTTTTAAGTATGCCTCCAAGACAGAACTCCATTCATACTAAGGTTCTTCATCTGGACAGCAGAGGAGGCTGGCACACACAGCTACCTTTGCTCGACAACAAATGGGCTGCTTTGTGTTGGGTCTTCGCTTACAAAGATAGACTCATTTCTTCATTTCGTAAGAGCTATCTCATGCTTTCTTGCTTGGATAAGAGCCCGTGAGTATACACATTTTTATCAGTTTCAATTTTCCCTTTAAAGAGCTTAAATTTGAAATTAAAAACAAAGATTTATGAGAAAACATAGGTCTGGTGTCAAGAGATTGGATTCTAATCCTGGTGCCTGTGGGTGTTATCTCTGGGTCTTGGAGCTGGTTGGGTCTTCAGTATTGGCTGAACCAGCATCTTTGGGGCCTGAGAATAGACCCCAGTGCTATCCTGAGGTCTTAAAATACCTCTTTCATGAGAACAAACCTTGATGAAACCAGGCAAAACACTTTGATTAATTGGGCCTCCGTTTCCATCCAGGCAGAGAAAGTGAACAGGGAAGCAGCTCTATGTAGGAAGGGGTCAGTGTTAGCCACCTTTGGCCATATGAGACTGAATCTTTGCCTTTCTTCCCCCCAGTAGAAGCCAAAATCTGCCACTTATAGAAACATGTCTTAGCCAGTCATGGTGAATCAAGTCTGTAATCCCAGCACTTTGGGAGGCCAAGGCGAGAGGATTGCCCAAACCCAGGGGTTCAAGACCAGCCTGGGCAACTTGGTGAGACCTCGTCTCTGCAATATATCAAAAAATTAGCCAGGCATGGTAGCGCATGCCTGTAGTTCTGGCTACTTGGAAGGCTGAGGCAGAAAGATCACCTGAGCCTGGCAGGTCGATGCTGGGGTGGCCATGAGCATGGGCAACAGAGTGAGACTCTGACTCAAAAAAAAAACAAACAAACATGTCTTTGCTTCCAAATGTGACTTTGGTGGGACTGGTGTGGAAAAGAGCAAGGAGAGAGGCCTGTCTGCCTGCCCATCCACCCAGGAAGGATACTATGGCCTTACTGAACGATACTATGGCCTTACTGAGCACAAATGACTCCAGACTGACATGATATAATAATCACGTGCATTTAAACATCTCTTGAAGTTGGAAAGAAAACATCACCTAACCACTAGCCTTCAAGTTATGACACCCAGATGAGAGGATATTCGTTGTTAAAACAAAATCTTCATTTTTACAATCAGATGTAAGCTTTCACATCTTTTTATCTATTCATGTGTTGAGTGTTGATGTTCCAAATACAGTGCTTCATCAGGGCATGGCCAGGTAAAGGAGACACATCCCTTCCTTACCCTCATTGATTGGAGGAGATCAACCTCACAGACCTAACTACATAAATTACTAGTTCACCACAATTTGAGCAAAATCTGGAAGGAAGAGTAGAAGCATCTGACCCACCAGTCTGTATGGGCTAGGGGGACATCACCTGGTAAAGCCTTTAATGCCACCTGCCAAGCATCATTAATCTTATGTGGTGTCTTCATTGACCTTATTCCCAAAGAGGGCTGCACTTGGCCCACCAGAAGAGTTTCGTTTGGATTGTGCAGTGTTAACCCATATACCATTTTAAATTTGAATTAGGCCAATCTCCATCAGTATACAACATGTCCATGTAACAAACGTGCACTTGTACCCCTGAATCTAAAATAAATAAATAAATAAAATAAATGAAAAAATAAAAGAAAGTATAGAGGTTACCAGAGGTTGGGGGCACAGAAGTATTTGTTAGTGAATACAGAGTTTCATGTCGTGTATATTTTATCATAATAAAAAAGCAAAAGATTATGGAAAAAAATTGAATTAAAGGGCTTTAACCACTTAAGTTCTTAACTTTCTTCCATCTAACCTCAAGTACTATCTACAGGCAGATTGTGCTTTGTTTCCAAGAGCTCTGGCCTCATGAGAGAAAGTTGAGAAACCAGTAGAAAATGAGCAAGCCAGGATTTTACATGTGTTCTCTGCTCTTCACAAGCCAAAAGCTTAGGAAGACGAGAGGGCGTCCCCATTGGTCTTCTGGTCACAGGCTGTGCCTCTCGTCCCAGTTAATTACCTCCTAGTATCCCGCCAGATACCACAGATGGTAAGAGAGTGTCTGCAGCCTGTCCTCACCATTGGGGGGAAATGCTGAGGGCCTTGCAGTGGCATTTTTATTCCCAAGAAAAGCACATGCTGCATTTCCTGTGCAAATGGGAGAAGTGGTTGGGGATTTGGTCCAGACCTGGATGATCTTTTACCATATGTGTGGAGCAAGCCCAGGTCCATGATGCCGCCAGTCTCCTGGTCCCAGTTATTCTCCTCTGTCCTGACTTGCACACCGAAAAACAACCGCCACCAGTGCCATATGGTTAGAGAGATCAAAGGCCCCAGTTTGGAATATATTTCTAGCTGACTGTACTTCAAATGTCTTAAATATGTTCCTACAGCTGGGTAGCATGGAGCATGAAAGAGGTGAGCCACATGTGTGTGAGCCATGCATGTGATCTGCGTGGGATGGTGAGCAGTGAATACTACTCAGCTGTGTTTGCCTTCCTTTCAGGTTCGCATTTTCACATACCTCATTGGACGAGAGGCTGCTTTTGCAGACAACCTCAAATGGATGGCCTGTGCCAACAAAGGTGGGTCTCCCCAGTGTGCTTGGTTCTGAATAACTTTCCCTTGTGTGTGGAATTAGGAATTAGGAATCATCATGAGAAAGTAGGGAGTTCTAAGAGAAGGCCATGAATTCTAAGAAAAGGTCTGGGTGTTTCTAAATGATTATTGATAGGCTTGTAACAGCATCTCTCAAGTTATGTTTATGAATTTTGAGGATATAGTCAAGTGGAGTAGTTAAGCCTTTTCACTCTACTACTTAGTAGCTGAGTAAATTTGGGAGAATTACTATGGTAGAGACATTTACTGTGCACCAAATATCTATATGCCCTCTTGCCATTCCTAGCCTTCTTGCAGATCGATGGGCCCTCAATCCTGTTTCTGGCCAACAGGCCATGAGTAGAACCAACCTGAATCATTTCTTGGCTAAAGCATTTAAGATCTGGTGTATTGGTGTTATACTCTCTTCTCCTGTTCCTGTGAACTCTGAAGCTACATGGTCCAGATGGAGTAGCTTGCATAATCCTGGGTCCCTGAGTCACCACATGGAGCAGTTACCTTTCATTCTGCACTCTGCCTTCTGTCAACCTACTCTGGATATGCATGACAAATTAACCTTTGTATTAAGCCACTGAGATTTCCAGTTTGATATGTTCCCATAGCATAATTTTTCCGACATTACTAATTAAGTTAGTTAACTTTACTTGATTCAGTGTTCTAATATTCAAAATGGGAATGGTAATAATAACTCTTCCTTTGATTTTTTTTAATTGGCAAGTAAAAATTGGTGTACAAAAGGATGTTTTGAGGTATGTATACATTGTGGAATGGCTAAATCAAGCTAATAAACCTATGTATTGTCTCACATACTTAGCATTTATTTGTAGTGAGAACACTTAAAATCTATTCTGTTAACAATTTTCAAGTTTACAACACATTGTTATTAACTATAGCCATCATGTTGTACTATAGATCACTTGAATGTATTACTTCTGTCTAACTGAAATTTTGTATCCAATTCTTCCTTTGATTCTGATTAGTGAAATGATGTATATTAAATGCCTAGTTCAGTGTTGGAATATAATAAGCACTCAGTAATTGTTAGCTTTTTTATATTCACAAGGTTAATTGATTATCAGCCCCCTATTGTGTGTCAGAAATAATAATTTGGGAATGGCACAGGAGGGAAGAGTTAGGTAATAGGGCCTTCCAGTCTATTAAGGGGTTCTTTTCATTTTACACACAGCCAGGAAGGCAGAGCATAGCAGGCAAAAAGGTGGGAGATTTCAGACTCCTTGAGTTCAAATCTAGCCTCCCCCACCCAACAACTTTGTGCAAGTTATCAAACCTGTCTGGGTGGGTCTGAGTTACATCAACTACATGGTGAAGGTACCTCCCACACAGATGTTGTGTGCATGAAGTGAGGTCATATAGATAAAGCTGGTAGCTCAGTGCCCGGTACATAAATGCCCTAAGTTATTTTCTGGTGTTGGATTGATCTGTGGACCTGTCTTACTTCCTCTCTGAGGCTACAGCCCCAGGAGAGCAGCCTGCCGTGTTCTGACAGAGCCCAGCCTCGTTCCTTACTTAAAATATGCCCATTTGGTGTTTGAAAATGGGTAAATTGACTATAAATTCTAATAAAAGAAGGTATGTCTTGTTGCACAGTAAATTGGTATTGATGGATTTTGGTGGACTATTTTTTATATTGATCTCCTAAGCCATCCTTCATAAAAGTTTTAGCATTTGGACTTTAGTGGGGAAAAGAAGACTCAGTGAAGGAGTTGCAGGTCTCAGCTCCAGATCTGGTGACTTAAGACAAAGGTATTTTAATTGTAAGCAAGGAAAGTTGCTCCCTAAGATTAAAAAAAGGAGTATTTTGGAGAAAGAGGGGAGTGGCTCAGAACCCTGGGTGGGAAGGAAAGCTTGGGTCATATGTGAGGAACCAGGGAGATGTGTTTTTGTTTTTGTTTTTCTTCTCAGTTACTTTTGACATGTCCATGGCATTCTTCTCTGTAGACAGAAATTCCCTACTATGACATGTGCATAGACAGAGATGGCCGCACCACACCCACACGCCTGTCCAACCACACAACACATACTGTGGACAAGAAATGATAGTGCAAAGGAAAACTTATGTTTTTTCCACTTGAGACTGATTGGCAAACCTAAATTCTGATTTCAAGTCCCCCTTCTCACCGTCCCCATCCCCCAAAGATGATGATACCCAGTGTGGGCTACTTCTCTCTCCCTGCGGAACAGGTGTGGGCAGGCATAAGTCCACAGAGAAATAAGAAGTACTGTGCAGGGGTTCAGCACTGTGGGTGCTGGTGTGAAGGAGTTCTCAGAATAGGTGCACAGCTGAGCTGATGAACCTATACCCACCTTTCCCTTTACTTGGCATTATCTTTAATTATCTGCTTCTATTTGTGATAGTCTTTTAAACAAGTCTCAATTTCCTCAACTAAGAAATGAAGGACTGTATGGAAAGTTTCCAACATTTCCTTGAAGTTCTGAAATAACATGCTCCATGGTTGTTTCAGTTCATTATCTGGCCTGCCTCACTAAAAGGTATCAGTATTGTTTATCTCAGAGTTATACACTTGACTTTGTTTCAGGGGGAAATACAGGAGGAACATAGGCATAGAGAGGGATGCCAAGTGGATCCCATATTTCTTTTGAGTGGAGAGGCCATTCTTGAAATTAGTTTTGGAACTATGTTGGCATTTGAAAACTTTGAGTGCACACTTTTCCCATTTTTTCTTTTATTCTGTGGTCTTGAAAAAAATTGCTTTCCATTTTTTAATTTAAAAAAAAATTTGCTGTTATTTCTACCACATCAGATTGCAATTCTTCCCATCAGCTAGTATGCATTTAGTCATGGGTTATTGTTTTTACCACTGTCTGTGTCCAGCTGATGAAAATTACTTAAATTGAAGTCTTGTCTTAATCAACTAATATTACACCATAATTTAGTTTTAGCCATTGTTTATAAGAATCTTTGAAGCATCCTTTTGAAGATAATTTAGACAACTCAGAGTATTTCAGAGCCTGGCTATAGAATATAGCCTTTAAGATTTATAAGTTCTGAGTCCAGCAACTCAGAAAATCTGAGGAGGTAATAGTAGCTGCTTAGCTGGACGGACTGTGGATTCCACAATGATTCATTTTCTCTTCCTGTCCAAATCCAGTTATTTCCTTCCTACCAGAGTTAGTCCCTCGCAATAGTTTCACCTTCCTCACTTTGCTTCTCTTGTAAATGGCCTTAGGGATATAATGTCATTGTTTGCCATTCTTCAAAGCAACAGTGCCATCAAAATGTTAGGTTCCAGTCATCCGCGCCCATGTAAACATTGGCTTCACGTTGCGTCAGTTATGGGGTTTTATACCACATAACATTGGTGAGAAAGTATTTTTCTATGGTCATTAATTAAATCATTGTTTATAGTCTTAGATTGTTATAGTATGGAAGCAGCATAACATTTTTCATCTCAAGTGGCATGAGGTCCAGAGGGCCCCCTGACATATTTTCGCTCTGACTCAGCCAAGTTCTTCAGTGAAATGGTGCATTAACATTCAGGGACCAGAGTAGACCCAGGGAGAGCCCAAGGAGAAGCCCATTGGCTGACTGACAAAGCCTGACCACAAAGTGACCCTGGGTGGGAGCAAGAATTGTTAGAGCCATCACATTGCCCCTGGGTCCTTGGACAAGGACCTGCTATTGGTGAAGAACTTCTTCCTTGGAAGTCTGGTAGCTGTGGAGACAGTTCTTAGCCAGCAGACCTCAGACACTTTCCTCTGGAAATAAATGTCTGGGGACATTCATACCCTTTGCAGGAAATCTCTGCTTCTTCCAATCTCCTAGCAAAATCCAAAGAGGCCTGGAGCTCCTGGGTTTGTTTCATTCTATGTGTAAGTAGTCCTATCTTGAGGGAACAACCCTAATGAGGCAAAGCAGCAAGTCATTTTAAATACCTTAAAACAGTCATTGCCACTGTAGAATGGCTTATGGAGTTTAAAGTTCTGCATTCACACAATTGCATCAACAAGAGAACTGGGAAAACAGAAAAGAAGGGCAGATATTTCATAAAGCCATGATGACCTTCTCTAATGTTCAGTATGCCAAGATTTTAAATAAGCACTGGCTGATTCGCCTTCAAAAAGCACAGTTAATAGAGTGTTTTCCAGCTGTGCAAATAGAGTTCTCAACCAATCAGTCATTTTGGATCCAATGGAAATGCCGCATGCTTTTCTTTTTGTTGTCTGCTTGGCTTATCCCTTTTTGATGGGTTAAAGGTCTTTCTCTTTATTTGAAAGAGAACTAGTGGTCTGAGCCTTTCTGGAAAGCCCAGGACCCCAGTCTTTTTTTAATAAAAAAGTTTTAACCTTCCTATGCCTTTCCAAGTGTGGTGTCCCCACAAAAGATAGCTTCAAATGTATAAGGCCAGAATAGTTGTAGGCAGGGGTAGGCGAAAATGGCAATTAATGCATTTTTCTATTTCAGGACAGGTGGCGGAAGGCAAAAAATGACTGCTGTTCAGATACCTTTGTGCAGTTCTTTTGTATGCATTTCTTAAACCTTCATAAAAGAAATAACACACAAAAGCACTTTGTACCATGCCTAGTGCTTAGGAAGCAGTTTTCCATCCTGAGTTGCCGTGAACAACAACCGCAGCATCACCATCTCCATCTTCATCACCATTCAAATTCTCACATTCTAAGAAACTGAGGGTGAGAACTGAGGCTGCTCCAGGTTCCCAGCTAGCAGGTGGCATAGCTAGGATTCAGGCCCAGGTGATCCAAAGCCCCAGCCTGAACACTTCACCAGGATGTGAGGCTACCTCTCTTTGGGGAGAAGAACGTTGTGATTTATAGAGGACTTATGTGTCTCCTATTATCTAAACAATCCAGGAAAGGAAACCAGAGAGTGAGAAAGGACTTAACATGTGTCATAGCTAATAAAGACCGGAGCTGGGATTTATATGAAGCATGTGTATTCCGCAAATGATACTGCCTCAGCTTGATATTGCCCCAGGTGTGGTCCAGGTCCTGATGTTTTATAGTTGGGAATGTTGAGGCTCTAAAAGAAGATGAGACCAGAAGAGACCATAGCATTACCAGCTCCCAGTAAATCTGAGGTTTGAACTACTTCTAATAGACTCACATAGGAGTCCCATCCTGCTCCCTGCCTGAATTGTCATTTTCTCCCAGTTAGTTGTTTTCAGCCCTGTGGACATGTGTCTTTGACCCTCAGAGTCCAGCAGGCCCTTTGTGGAAGTCAAAAAAGATATGGTGGTAGAAAGCTGTTTACAAATTGTACATTTTTTCTATAGAAAGAAGTGATTTTTCAGTAGTGTGTAATGTTGACAGGAAGGAGGAAGATGAAACAGAATCCAGTACTGGGAGAGTCTTCCAGGAACACTATTGTTCCATAGGGAATGTGAAGCAGTAAAGTTGCACAATCAGCTTCACTGCCCTCGTAAATCTCATCCTCACCTCAGTGCCTGCGAAGACTGAAATCTGGGCACTGGCTCTCAGGTTTTCAACCTCCTTACTTAAGGGGGAATCTTTGGAAGGACTCAAAGGGAGGTAAGTCCATCACACCAAAGGCAGAACAAGAACCTCACCTGTGAAGTAGACAGCCAGGGTCCACCTATGGGACAGACTCCTAGAGCCCTCAGATCTGGTGTCACTGCAAAGCAAAGCATTGTATGATGTGCCAAAGGTGCATCTCATGCCAAGGCCACTTTGAGGCAAAAGATTCTTAAGAAATCTTGGGGCCGGGCTTGGTGGCTCAGCCTGTAATCCCAGCACTTTGGGAAGCCGAGGCAAGTGGATTGCCTGAGCTCACGGGTTTGAGACCAGCATGGGCAACTTGGTGAGACTTTGTCTCTACAATAAATCAAAAATTAGCTGGGCATGGTAGCACACACCTGTAGTTCTGGCTACTTGGAAGGCTGAGATGGAAAGTCAACGCTGGGGTGGCCGTGAGCGTGCCATCTCAGGCCTGCATGGCAGCTCATGCCTGTAATCCCAGCACGTTGGGAAGCCAAGGTGAGAGGATCACTTGAGCCAGGAGTTTGAGACCAGCCTGGCAACGTAGCGAGACCCTGTCTCTACAAAATAATTTTAAGAAAATAAAATTAGCTAGGTGTGGTGACATGTGCCTGTAGTCTCAGTTATTTGGGAGGCCAAGGTGGGAGGATCTCTTGAGCCCAGGAGTTCAAGGCTGTGGTAAGCTATGATCGCACAACTGTCCTCCAGCCTGGGCAACAGAGCAAGTCACTGTCTTTAAAGGCGGGGGGTGGGGGGGGGGGATAAAGAGAGAAAGAGAGAGAAAAGAAAAAGAAATCTCAAAGTAAGGGTAGTAAAAGCTCAGGAATAGAGAGTGCCAGGCTACATGTGGTTTATTACACAGAGTAGTTGTAACCCAGAGTTCACAGAAGGAGCTCTGTGAGGAATAAGGTAAATAAATTGATGTTATATAGAAAAATGAGCAGACCATTTGTAATAGGTGGCTAATTTCAGCATTAATTACTCTTTAGTAATTACTGAATGATTGCTGATTCTGTTTTCTTACATGATATATGAAGCCCAAAAAGGCACATTAAAAAAGAGAATAAACATTCAAGTGCTAGAATTTAACAGGGGAAAAAAGGGGGTGGGAAGAAAGGGGAGGGAAAGTGGCCAGCTGAGAGCATACAGAGGGAAACAAGGGAAGTGTCTCTGGTTACAGCCAAAGGTTTCAGCCCTTAGCGACTTCCTATTATCCATCATTTGTTAGCTAAATCCATACATTTGTTAACTAAAACTTATATGAAACCATTTAAAGGCAAAACAAAACAAAAGACTCTTTCAGAAAGGTTTTGAATTTGTATGGGTTTGGATCAAGTTTGCCTATGCTTTGCAGCATACATTATTAATATTATTTTTATAATTTCAACTTTTCTCACCTGTTATGTATCTTTATCCCCGGTCTATGTATTGAAGTATAAGTTGGAACTGCAGCCTGGGTTTTGAGTAGACCTTTGGTGCTAATTATTGTGCGTTCATTGCCAGGAGCTACAGCAGACAATTGTATATTTCCCTATTCCTGTCCTCAACGTTTTCCAGCTGCAGTGAACAAATAGCCCATGAGAGTTACCCTCCTGGAGAAGGAGCTCTGAGCAGTGGCCCATCTATTCCTAACAAAGGAAAAGGCAGGGACTTCAATGATCTAGAACAAAGGTTTTGGAATCAAATGAACTTGGATTTGAATTTATCCAAATGACTGACTCTGAGTTTCTATTTCTTCCCCTTCACAATGAGTGCATGCATTGCGCTGTCATGAGGCCCACATGCAGAAAGGCAAGGTGGAATCACAGCAAGACCTCAATGAATGTGTCTGCATTACCAAGGGCTCCTGCACACCAACACTCCCCATTCTGGGAATACTGCTCCCCACAAGATGGGCACAAACTTTTGTACCACTTCATGGAGCTAATATTCCAGTGAAAGAAAACATAGTAAACAAGCAAGTCAGAATCCAGTGATGGATGAACTCCTGAAGAAATGGACACAGGATAAAGTAAAAAAGAGCGACTTCAGATAGTGTGGTCAGGGATGGCCTCTCTGAGCTAAGCCCTAAGTGATAGAAGGGAACCAAACATGGAAATATTGGGTAAAGTGTGTTCCAGGCAGAGGAACTGCAAGTGCAAAGGCCCTGAGGGTATGGGCAAGGAGGTGAAAGAAGGAAAGTGAGCAGAAACAGTTAGCAAGGAGGAGAGTGGAAGGGGTGATTGCACTCAGGTAGACAGGGCCAGTTGAGGGGGGGTCTTGGAGGTCAGTGGAAGACATTTGGGTTTTATTCTAACTCTACACAGAAGCTATTGATTTCAACCAGGAAGATGATCTATTGTGTACTTTTAGATGATTCCTCTGGCTACTCTGAGAAGCCTAAGTAAGGAGAAGAGTGATTTGTGGGGAGACTGTTGCTGACTTGGGTGAGAAATGATAGAGTCTTGGAATAGGTGAAGCAGTGGAGATGGGAAGTGAGTTTTAGATATACTTAGAGATAAGGCCAGAAGAACATGCTGGTGGATTTGATATGGGGCAGGGTGAGGAAATGATGAGTATCAAGGATAATTATGTTTTTGGCCTATCTGGGCAGTACCACCATTTGCTGAGATGGGGAAACCAACTGGGAGAAAGATGGATTTTGTGAGGGATGTCAAGAGTTGGCCTCTCACATTGAGTTTGGCCTGAGAATCCAGTTAGTTATCTCTGTGAAGGTGTCAGGTACACAGTTGGCTATGGGTCTGTAGCTCTGGAGAGAAGTCAACTTTTTGTAGCTTTTCAAAACTTTGCCTATGATAAGCAAGGCCAAATGAGGATGATTTCTCAGCTCAATCCCCTACCAAATGTATGATGGTTTCTTCTTGCCACTCCCTCTCTATGCTGATGACCTGTCTCTCCCAGCCACCTTTTTATATTCACCCCCTTTTTTCTCTTGGCCTTGTTTTTGGAAAACCCAAATCAGAGAGCTTTACTGTGAGTTTTGAGGATTAGATGTATATACAGACAACCAAGAAGAACTTCTAAGAGGTGCTGTCTTGACTGTCCACTAGACACAGGAGCCTGAGCATGGAATTGTTCTACATTGCAAATCACTCATCCATATATCCTAAAGGTCCACAACCATCAAGCTGTCTCCTCCTCCTCTAACCTGGTAGCAACCCTCTTAACTTGTCCTCTGTGTCAAGACCCTTTACTCAGAGCCAAAGCCTTGCCTACTGAAGAAGAGATGAAATATTTTCTTTCTTATTCAAACACTGATTGCAGCCTCTGTGCATGAAGAGATGATAATTATGGGTGTGGTGTTTTCCCTGTCCTCCAGTAATCCTCTTTAAAATGTGTCATTCCCACCATGACATTAAGAAGGACCACCTATGAGCCTTGCCAGAGCAGTGTCCCAAATGGGTCTCTATACTTGTGGTGCCAGACCTCTGCTAGAAGTGCACATAGACCCCGTTCCCAGGTCTTAAACTAGGACAGAAACTCACAGACTATTCCTTTGGGGCCCTGTTTCCCCTGGGAAGGGGGAGGCTCTGGCCCTGGCCAGGAGGGTAAGGCAGGCAGGAGTGACAATGCATGCTAATTAGCACTGTGCCGAACTGTCATCAGGAACCCAGAAGCCACATGGTCCCAACCTGATTTGGGGTTGGCACACCAAATTCAAACCAGCTGGCCTTTGTTTAGAAATGCTCTGGGAGGGTCCCGACCCTTTCTGGACAACAGAAGGGCTGGTGTTTCCTTACTCTGAGCCCTGTTTTAGTCACAAGAGATTCTATAAATGCTGTAGCTAGTGCTGCAGTGAAGCTGGCTTCAGTGGCACACATATGCTCTGTGATTTTTTTGGCAAGTAGAAACTAGTATGAACTTAGAGTCCTTGTCTAGAGTCTGGGAAGGAAATATGAATCTGTGTTCATCCAGTGTCCTCCTGCTTAAAATCCTTTCATGGTTATCTGCCCTTAGGATACAGTCTAAACTCTTCCCAAGTTCTGACTGACGGTCCCCCTGCTCATTTCTCTGACCTTATAGCACCCTACCTCTCCCCTCTCTCTGCCAGCTCCTTAGCACCAGCCATTCTGAGCTATTTTCAGTTCCCAGAAGGGTCCTCTCTGACCTTGGACCTCTACTTAAATGCCTTGCTTTGCTAGACACACTCTTTAATCCCTCTTCCTCTAGCTAACTGCTCCTCATCCTTCAGGTCCCAGCTGCACTGACCATGCTCTCTGTAACCAAATTTGACTAGCTATCCCTGTTGAGGGCTTTAGCTTAATGTTGATTGTACTATTTTGTAATTTGTCTGTTTACACAGATCTGCCAGGCCCCAGGAGACCAGGGGCCTTGCTCATCTTGTTAAATGCTGCTTCTTCAGTGCTAAGCACCAAGAAAACGTTTCAGAAATGCCTGAATGAAGGGCTCCCTCCCAAGAATCCAGGCCTGTGCTTAGCTTACTCTTTCCTTTCCAACATCTCCTAACTCATGACAAAGCCAATGGGACCCCAAGCTGGAGAGGAACATAGCAGTGCCCTGGAACTCGAGATCAAAACAGCATCGCCATTCACAAGACAATAACATGTTGAGAATGTTGTCTGTTATTTAGAAATCATGTGTGTCCAGCATATTCAAAAGGCAAGGCTGGTAACTTCATCAGGGTATGAACTGGAATTTCAGTCTCAAACATACAAAGGGTAAAATTCTATAGAAGTAAAAGGCACAGATTAAAAGGTTCATAATCCTGAACATACATTCTGTACCAGTCACTTGATGCCTGTGATAGCATGGGCAAAACACATATCCTTAGTCTACCTCAGTCATCATATCTTTAAATCGGGCACAATAATCCCCACTTCATTATATTGTCAAGAATAAACGAGACAAAGTTTATCAAGTGTTTAGTAAATTGTGTGGAACTTAACACTCAGAGTTTAATCATAACATATTATTATATTTATAAAAATGAAATAGCCTTTAATTTTTGTGGTTTATAGTTTTCCCCTTGGGCATAACTCACTAAAGTGAAATCAAAGTTACAAAATGACACGTAGAAAGGACTCTCATATCTGCCAGGGAAAGAGAATATATATATAAACGCATACTGTTTGTGTGTGTGTGTGTGTGTGTGTGTGTGTGTGTGTGTGTGTGTGTGACAGAGAGAGAGAGAGAGAGAGAGAGATCTGGCAGTATATTTTCCAAAGGATTAACAGTAAATTCCTCTGAGAGGTAGGTTTATGGTTGATTTTAATTTTATTCCTTTTGTTTGACTATATTTTCTTTTTTTCTCTCTCTTTTAATTTTTATTTTGAAATTGTAGGGTACAATTCAGGGTTAGGTATACAAATGTTCCTTGTGCAGTTACCCTTATTGATGAGGTGTGCCCCCCCTTCCCCAGGCGGATATCTTGGTTTGACTGTATTTTCTAACATGAATATCTTACTCATGAAGCGAGTGGTGGAGGAGAGGAGCTGAGAAGAGAGAAGTCAGCCCTTGACACAAGGGTTTGGGAAAAAATGAAAAAAAGTGAAAAAAATAAATAAAAGAGAAAAGAGAAAGGAATTAGCTAGAGGGCAGGAGGCATGGCACATACAAGCTCCCCAGTTGCGGATCTTCCTGCTGTTACTAAATATGGCCCTCCCTCGGGTTTTGGCAGGATTTTTCACCCAGATCTCCACCTTGGCCGATGTGCAAGAGAATGTCATGGAATACCTTCACGTGCTCAGCCGGCCCAAAGTCATTGATCAGGAGCATGACGTGGTGTGGACCGAAGCTTACATCGACAGCACTGTGAGTCCATGGGGCCCCGGGACAGAGGTTGGGACTTTACCCTCATCGCTGCAGTATGTGAATTACAGAAAAGAGCAATCCTATCATGAGGGAGCTCAATGACATTTTTCTTGATTGTATGTACAGTATCAGTTGGCACCTTGGAAAGTTGATGAAATATCATAATGTCAGAGACTATATGGCATGTCCTTCTGAAAGGTGGCTCATTAGCACGAAAACCTCACAGTTTGCTTTTTGTGTTCTCTAGTTAATCTTTTTTTCCTTTTCCACATGTTCAAATTCTGTCAGTGTAGCAATGATGAGAAGCATGTTCTCGGATTCAGTCCTTGCCATACGTGAGGCCCAGTCCTGGTAATGAATCTTCGGATCTCTATGGAGAATGTGACCAAAACTCATCTTTAATAATGAATTGGAGCCACCGTGGAGGCTACAGTCACATTTTCTTCCCACATCATTCTTCCCACGCTGAATGATGGTTCAGTAGGCAATGGATTGTTTTGTGCATTCTGGCCATGGACTCATTCTGAAGCTGAATTCCAAGCAGCAGAATCCAATACTGAATTAGTTTAAAAGGAGGAGCTTTGCCAATCAAGTAATGGCTCAATGGCTGGGTTTCTTGTGTAATCTCAGGGTGATTTTTTATAGTGATAATGAGTCTGATGGGACTGGTGTTTTTCATTTATTGATTGCAAATGTTCTCACAGGGCCTCTCTCCCGTCATTTTTGTTGGGATTAGCATCACATTAATCACTGTAACCCAGACACAGCTTGTCCTCTGGGGTGATCTCAATGGCTGTCAATGGGTCAGCTTTTCTCTCCTGGTCTCTCCCATTCCTGCTGCATTTCTGGCAGCTGCAGGCAAATGCTGGGCAGAAACAGCATGTGGGAACTCATCTTGGGTACACCATGACATAGGCCAGGCCACAGCAGCTTGCCCTGTCTTAGCTATAAAGTACTCAGTGGGACCATGCAAATATGAATGTATCTCCTTATCAAGAAGGGATCCACTTCCTCAAGAAAAGTGGGCTTTAATAAAGATGAATGTTGAGCTGAAAAACCTCCTCTGATTGCTGGAGAGACCCTGAGCTTTTATCAGCTTCAGAGTCTCACTCGTTTGGTTTAAAGTCCTGGAAGCCAAAGAAGCTGTGTATGTTGACATGATATTAACAGTACTAGCAATAGCAACCACAATGATATCTTCATCGCTTCTTCTTGTATAAGGCAGGAAAAATAGGAGTGAGGAGGAAGAGTGTGTCTAGCTGGTACTGAAGGAACCCAATCACCCGGTGGTTTTGTGAACAAGCCCTAAATAGCCTGTTTGGTCAGTCGTTTTATTTGTTTCATCAATTTAAAAAATATAAGGCAGAGTCTCTGTAATTAAAACATTATGGCACTAGCACCTAGATAGAGAGAAAGATCAGTTAGAACAGAGGGTTCCAAAAAAGACCCAACTGCATAGGGAGACTTAGTGCATGAGAGAGGCAACAGCTCAGATCAGTGGGGCTAGGATGGGCTTTGTGATGCGTGCTTTTGGTAAAACTAGATCACCATTCAGAGTAAAATAAAATAGTTTTAGTCTTCACATCATAGCCAGGAAAGAAATCCTAGTGGATCAGAGATCTCAACTGTAAAAATGAAACCATCACAAGCACTAAAAGAAAACCTGGATTCTGGGAAAGGCTTTCTAACAATAATTCCAAAATCCAGAGGCAGTAAAGATAAATTAGTTAGGCCATGTAAAATTAAAGCAAACCAAAAGATAATGTTTGTAGTCAGAAACACTATAAACAAAGCCAAAAGATAAATGATAAAATGGGAGATAATAATTGTACTACATAGCAAACATGAAGAATGAATATTCCTAACATATAAGGAACTTTTAAAACTGAAAGGAAACCCCTAAAATTCCTATAGAGAAAAAGGAGCAAAAGTCACGATTAGACAATTTATTAAAAATAATAAAAATTGCTTTTACACATATAAAAAGATATACAGCTTCACTCACAAGAAAAATGCAAATTAAACTAGAGTGAGATACCATTTCTCACCCATCACAGTGACAAAAATTAAAAGCTTAGCTATACACTCTGTTGGTGAGGCTGTGGGAAAAGGGACGCTCTCATGCATTGCCAGTGGGAATGCAGAATGGGGTGATCTCTGTGGAGGAGAATTTGCATTTGCCCTTTGACCCAGCAATCTCACTTCTAGGACCTAACCCTGAAGATGAACTATCTCCAATAGTACAGAAATACATATGCACAAGTTTGTTCAAGCAGAATAGCTTGAAATATCAAAATATTGGAAGTTACTTAAATATCCAAACATAAGAGATTGTATAACCTATGGTACATACATCTACTAGAGTCAGTATTAAAAACAAGAATGAGGATGATCTCAATTGGTTGATAAAGAGTGATTTCCAGGATGTACGGATAAGTAAAATGAGCAAAATACAAGAACTGTATATAGCATGCTACCTTTTGTGTGAGAAAGAAGAGGAAATAAAAAGATATTTTTACTAAAAGAAACAGAGTAAATCAGAAGCCAATAGAACTGGTTACCAACAAGAGGTGGGAGGAGGTGTGGGAGGGTAGAGTTGGGAGTGACTGGACTCTGAGTATACCTTTTTGCCCAGTTTAGACTTTTGAAAGCAGGTCAATGTTCTGTGTGTTCAAATATTAAACAAGAATGGGGAAAAAAACTAAAAACGAATGCAAACATCACCAAATGAATCCAACAATAGTGTAAATTAATAACAAAATTACTCAGAAAGAGAGGGAAAAAAAAGAACTAAACTTTTGAATATAGTAGTACACACAATATTAAATTCTGACCAGAAAACTTTCACTAGCTACCCCTCAATCTAGAGAGGGAAAAAAGAAGGACTGTAAATAAATTTTAAATTCCTTTTGGTGTCATTTGTAGTAATATGAGAATAGCAATTCTGAATCTATTTTTTGAGTATGGTGGGATTGAGCAAATGTATAAGTGGATATCTATGGGACTGGACTAAAAGTATTAGAACAAAATCTCAACTCTGTTCTTCGATAGGACATAGAAGCAGGGGCACCCAAGTACCAATAAGCCCATCCAGTTCCTAAATTCTGGCTTTGAAAAGCTACCCCCTAATAAAAGAAACCAGGGTTCCTTAGAGAAATTGCTCATTTCAGGGCTGGAGCAGAGACTATAACCCCCAAAATAATAATAGTAAGCTTTGAATATTTTGTGCCAGAAACTAAGAAAGTATTCAAAACAATAATGGGGTCATGTCAGAAGGATACAGGAATCAGCGTAAAGGAGCTCTCATAGGTCAAATCGGACAATCTGAGCCTCAAAATAAAGAATGACAATAATGGATTATAACTTATTGAATAAAACAGAAATCCATGTGTCCATACTGATAATAAATAACTAAACAAATCTCAAACAAATTAAATAGATAAGTAAATGGGTGAGAAGGGGTGCAGTGTATAGTGGAATGTTGACAGGTAAATGTGGAGAGAATAATGGAGTTGGAAAATCTCTGATTTGCAATCATTTTAGTAAAAACTTGTTAGGTCAAAGGCCATCGATGAATGCCAAACCTAGGGGAAAAGTTTGATAATCTGCAGGTATTTTATGGTCTCAAAGTGCTTCCCCAGAGATTTTACATTAGTTGTGGGGGAAAACTAGTATCTCAACAGTGGAATACTGTATACATTGTCCAGTAGACTACATGAGTATACAGTAGGAGAATCTCAGCAGCATCTTGGGTGGGTCCTCAAAATTAACATCGCCAATGAGAAACAGATGGACATTGTATGCTTGCAGAGAAATACACATCACACTTATGCAATGTTCTGGCCAGGGACATAACCTGAAGCTCATGGCAAACATAAGCTTATGAAGAGGATAAAGCTTTGTATTAATGTGAGGTCTTGCTTGAGATGATGTTAATTACTTAAATCGGTCATTGTATTAGATATGCCATGCATATGTGTAATTAGAGATGAGGGAGAGGGAGCGGGAGTGGGAGAGGGAGCGGGAGAATCCATTGCAACTCAAGCTTTTCCATTAAGGAATCCTTGACTAGGCCAGGCATGCTGACTTACACCTGTAACCCCAGCACTTTGGGAGGCTGAGGTGAGAGGATTTCCTGAGCCCAGGGGTTTGAGACTAGCCTGGGCAATTTGTTTGAGACCTTGTCTCTACAGTAAATTAAAAAATTAGCTTGGCATGGTGACACGTGCCTATAGTTCCAGCTACTTGGAAGGCTGAGGCAGAAAGATCACCTGAGCCCAGAAGGTTGAGGCTGTGGCAGCCAAGGTCATGCAACTGCACCCCAGCCTGAGTGACAGAGTGAGACTCTGACCCCCCAAAAAAGAACCCTTGACTGCAGAGGCAAAGTAAATGGCCTGGGATATCTCTGGGCTTGCAGTTGCAGAGGAAATGTTTCTGCAGTCATATGCATTATCTTAAACTTTAAATAAAATTTACATCCAGTGCCATAGTCATTCTTACTCACATTTAAATAAAATGTTTTAAGTGGCTCATTAGTGAATAAAATTGCTATACCAAGATGAAAAAGCTCATTTATTCCACCCCTTCAAGAAGCCTTTGAGGTTGATAAAACTAAATCCCTAGAATCTGGTTATCCCTAAAATGACAGCTCAGCATTGTCGCTATGTTTGCCAAGTTTATGTTGTTATATCTTTGCAAATGGCCCTGAGAAATAAATCCCCTGGCAGAATGTTCTGAGGGCTCCTTCTCACCTTGGTGGTGTTGAACAAACTGCTAGGTGAGGGAGGACACCTGGGATTCCATTTTCCTCTTTCCTAGGCCCGTGAGTAAGGAGAAGACAGCTGCTGTTCTAACAGGTGCCTTTGACCACGAAGCAGCCGTCTCTTCAAAATCTTCATCAGGGCCAAGATTCTGCCTGTTATTTATATGGGGTCAAGATAGGATTCACATGCTGTACTCATGTGCAGAGTCTAAATTCTAAGATGAGCTTAGCAACTTTGGAACCACTTGGAAGATGAAGGGAGAGATCAGCAATTTTGAGTTCACAACTGTCCTGACACATTCAGGACAGTTTCAAGCCAGCGTTGCCCTAATGTGACCCATTTTGCAATAATTAAAGAGAATAGAGGCTCCAGGAGCACTTGCCATGGGACTGGTGATCAAATCCATTTTAGTAACCTGATGTTCTGGTGGGGTTGGTAGCTCTGGAATTTTTTGGTATTTAAACATATTTATAATCTGCCTTAGTTTATTAGCTAAAGGCACTGAATTTAGAGTTAGAACAACAGCCCAAGTTTGTATTGCACATCTATTTTGTATTAGCTCTGTGACCTTAAGCAAGTTACTTTGTCTCTTTACGTGTGGTTTTCCTCATTTATGAAATGGGGATAAAACCTGCCTTCCAGGGTAGATTCTGGATCAAATTTCTATTTCAGTAATTTGTATTCAGTAAATACTACCTAGCTTCATTTCCCAACTTTAGAAAATCCAGTGTGAATTTATCTCCTTGACTAAAAATGCTATACTCTTCTTCCTTTGAGCTGGGTCTCATGTGGTAGCTACAACATGACTTAAAACTTTCTCGTAATAAAATTTGGTACTTAGGTATGATGAGTACCTTGGAAGCACTGTGTGTCTAGAGATACTCTTTAATCCTTTGGAATTCATTTTGCTGTAATTATGTGCTATGGACTTGGTTGGCACTGGTGTCTGTGGCTTGGTACCCAGGTCAGTGTTCCCAGAGAAGACTGGGTATTGTGCTGCACCAGTCAGGAGCTTTCCTGAGGAGAGCACTTGCTGAATTGGGCAAGAAAAGGGAAATATGGTAGCACCCTCCTTAATCAACTGCTGTTTAACCAACTCAGTGTCCTCCGTTTGCTCTGTAACGGTTTGTGCCCGTTGCCCACAGCACTCTGGACCAGAGTCTTCCACAAGGTCTGGAAGGCCTTTCTGGAACACAAAACCTATGTTTGTTTCCCCACTTGAGTTTCAGACTTACTAGAAATCAGTTGTCTTCATTCCTGAGCCTATTTATGCCAGTGGTAATTTTACCATAATTGGATAAATTCATTAATTATTATTTAAGCCAATGGATTGTGAGTGTAAAAAGAGAGTCAGAGTCATTGCTTCTGTGCATATGTAAATAAATGCTTCAAAAAGTTTCTAAAGAAAGTTGCTAAAAAAAAAAATGCCACTGTGTTAAATATGGGGGAAGCAACCATAAAAGACTGGGGAGAAAAAAAATCTTCTCTGCAGTCAGAGGAAATTAATATTTAGTCTTTCTTTCTTTTCTTTTCTTTTTTTTCTTTTCTTTTCTTTTCTTTCTTTCTTTCTTTCTTTCTTTCTTCTGTTTTTCTTTCTTTCTATAGGGTAATTTTTCTTGATTTGTTTGTGTCATCCTAGGTCAATGTGATGGATCTGTGGTTGGGTTAGTGTCTACTTCCTGTCTTACTATCTCTTGGTGGCCTCCAGAAGATATGTGTCCCATGAAATAGAATGATCTTTCAGGACACAGAGAGAGGAGGGCCGCTGATTAGTGTGTAAGTAGTTGTGAGTGCCAGTTACAACTGCCAACACATTTCTGTGATGTGGGTTGACAGCGCCTGGACTAGTTCTCTACTGCCATGCATCAAATCAGCACAGACTTAGAAGCTTGAGACAACACAGGTTATTATCTCTAGATTCCCATGGGTCAAGAGTCTCAGCACAGGTTAGCCAGTCTCATCTGCAGCTCAGGATCCTCTTCCAAGTTTACTCAGGTTGGCAGAATTCAGTTCCTTGTGATTGTAGGACAGGACTGAGGTCTCTGTGTTCTTGCTTGTGATTGACTAGAGATGACTCTCAGCTTCCAGAGGCCACCTGAGGTTCCTTACCATGTGGCCCCTATAGACAGTCACACAATACTGTCTGTTACCTTCAGGCCGGCAAGAATGCATCTCTCTGATGCTTTACCTTCCCTTACAAGCTTTTTCCATTAAGTCAAGCCTACTCAGGAGAATCTCTCAGTTAACTGGAAGTCAGCTGATTAGTAATCTAATCAGGCTAGCGCTAGCCCAATTCACGAGGCGTGTACTTGTTGGAACATTAATCTTGGGGGGCATTTTGAATCCTGCCTACCACAACCATGTGCTCTTGCCTAAGAGAAAGATAACTCTGGGAGAAAATGCAACCATATCTTCTGCAAACTCTTTGTCAGGAGAAAGTTTTAGGATATAGCCACGTCCATTCTTCAACATAACATTTTTGCTTACTCCCGATGTTTCAAGGAGGAAATTGGTTCTATTTGCCATATTGTAGTCTGAAAATGGCTATGATTCCTTTAAGAATGAGAAGATCTGCGACCCTGTTGAGTTATATTATTTCTACCATATATAAGGAAGTAGGCATTTGTCGATTATCTAGTAAAATTATATACTTATCCCCATAAGATGGCTAAATGTGGTCTAAGTCTTCTTTCTCCTTAATTATCTGGGTAGGTAAGGCAAAAGGAATTCCTGCTTGCTTGACACATCAGTTACTGTGACTGAAAACCCAGCAGCAATAAATACAATAATATAATTGATTTAACACTTAATAGCTTAAAATTACCTGTGGATATGTTGCTTTCCCTTTTTATTAATTACACATTGATTCATACAGTTCTAGGTCAAGACAAGTTTAAGGTAAAAGTTTAACTGAACAGAAATTACATTTGTATTATTGTACACGAGAGCCAAGGATTACATTTAACCAAGCCAGATTCTAGAATCAGAGACTGACAAAACTTCCTTTAAAGGCCCATCCTCCCTGTCTGTTGCTACCAGTCTGATTAAATATTCTGCTTCCTGCTTTGCTGTTCTGTTCAATTTGCTTTCCTGGTGAAACCCAAATAAATGAATTAATGTTAACAACATTAATTATGTTTAATCTAATAAGATCTCATGTATTAATTGACAAAACAGCAAACATCAGAATTCTGAAATTCATAGACTTCTCATCTGAATACAAGTCATGCATAGTCATTATCTCTTAGGTGCAGAGCAAAAAAATCATTAACAATGGAATTTGTTCCATTTTGTAAGCAAATGACTTGTGCTGTGCAGTTGGGTCTTAATCAGCTTGGGAATGCCATCCAACCTGCTGTGCAGGGGAGAACCAGTATCAAACTGAGGAAGCATCAGCATTCCTGATCAACCCCTCCAGGGGAGTTTACACAAACCACAGTGACGCGCAGAAGGGAAGCAAAGAAATCTTTTAGAAACAGTAGGAATGTGACCATTTAAAATAATGAGAATTCATTACCAAGCCTTCCTGCCCCTCCCGTTTGCTGGCAATGCAATTCAGTAGGCAATTTGTAGAAACTTTCAAACCAATTTAGTTGCATTTGCAAATTGGACATGTATCCCTCCTCCTCACCCCCTACTAAGTTCAACTTGGAGAAAACGCTTTGCATTTGATAAATTGCACATTTGTGTCAGTGTCCCATCTAGGAATGGCACCTAGGCCATTGAGGAGTCATTTGGGTGATTGCTGTAAGCTACAACCTCTTATTGCTAGAAGCAATTACTCAGGGGGTCAAAGCCATCCTAAGGAAGTTGTTGGGGCTTGGAAAAGGAATTTACAGTATTTTCTCTAGATACTGCTGCATATCAAAGAAGTTCAAATCATCAAAACAAAGAGACACACGTAAAGAGAAACATAAACCATCCTGCTGGGTTGTGGAACAGAGAATGCCATCTGCATTACATGGCATGGAGGAAGCTGATTACGTTGGGACCTCTATTTCATAGCAGATGGGTTCATTAAATTTAATAGCCTCCAGAGCCTTTAGAAACCGTGTTAAAAACATGTGGAGCATGCTGTGACACTTCACTTCTGGCCCTGCAGTCATTATAACTCTGGCACAGACTATAAATATTACAGTACTTTATTTCTATTGAAACAGATTACGATTATAATTGTTATTATTATTTTTTGCTGACGTTAAAAATACGAGTGCATTCCTGATTTTTGGTACCACTTATATCCATCCAAATATTTTCCACTTCCATTTAGAATAATTCTACAGTTTTCTATTAAATAGTTTTTTCTGAGCCCAACCATTTTTTTTGAGTTGACATTATAAAGCTATGAATCAATGGTATAAAATTATTATCTTCAGAAAAGATGCCCTAACACTCTTTGAGGGGAAACTCAAAAAACCCCAGAATTTATTTATTAAAATTGTATTTAATCTCACATATCTAAACTTCAGTCACTTTCAATATACTCTCCGTTTGATGCAATATACCTACTGAGATGCTTTTCCACTGCTCGAAACAGTTTTTGAACTTGTCAACTTTGATGCCTTTTAGTACTTCTACCTTTTTTTGTTTCACCTCTTTCACATTGGCAAAACGTTTCCTTCTGAGGGCTTTTTTATCCAGGGAAACAAAAAAAAAAGTTGCTTGGAGCAAGATCAGGTGAAGAGGGAGGGTAGGGCACAGGGATCACATCGTTTTGGGTCAAAAACTGCTGCACACGCAGTGCCATGTGGGCAGGTGCGCTTGTTAATCACCCATTATGAAACAGGCAAATACATTGAAAGAATCCCCCCTAAAATTCATTGAAGTCAAATGCAATCTCTCACAACAACACTTGCTGAGACACTGATGCCTGTGGGTTCCTCGAACACTTACCCAGCAGTGGAAGCTGTATTGTAAGGGGCCCATCCTCTAAAAGATAATTCCTTTTGGGGGGTTCCCCCTCATATATGGATGACCGTCAACTAATAGAAAAGCTTAAGTCTGAAAATAAAAAAGATTTTAGGTTTCAGTTATTTATTGCTGTTTCTGCTTTTATGGTTTTATGATTTGCAACTGTCTATAATGAAAGAACAGTCTCTATCTTCTGCCATATAGAAATGGATAAGAGCATTAAGCCTGAAAATCATGTAGTATGATGGATTATTCAGCACTCTTAGTTTACAAGTCATAGTTTCTAACTCCAAGTGAGAATTTGTTGATTCTTGGAACCAGGATGTCTATGCAGTTCTGTCTAGAGGCATGACTAGATTCAAGATCAATCCCACGTTATTTTTACTTGTTCCTTGACTCTTACTAGCTTCATTCCCAGGCAGGTTCTCTCTAAGTGGTGGCAAAGATGGCCTCTACTATCCACTAGCTATTATTATGTTTATGACCCTTATTTTCTATCCTTGTCTTTCAGCATCTATGTCAAGCCTATAATAGATAAGCCTGTTTGGGTCTCAGCCCCACAATGAGAGGTGAGATGGACCTACTAATTAATGGCCTGTATCTCATAAAGAAGTCATTTCTGAAGGAAATTGACACTGGAAAGACTGAGAAGTACCAGAGTCCTGCACAGAACTTGTCTGTAGAAGCCAAAACCAATCCATGTCCAAAATCATGTGTCACATCAGTATGGTATTCATTATGGTACCATATTGTTAGCAATGGAGCCATTTATTTAATGTTTCCATGGACCCTTAATACATAAAACATGTAGAAGCAAAATTCCTCTGGTAGATATTGAGGAGTGGGTACATAAAGCCAAGTTGCTTGGCCTTATCCTAGGGAGGCTCAGAAGCATTTTTTTCTTCTTCTCTGGTACTGCCTAGGTGGTATGCCAAGTAATCATGTGTCAACCTCTGAGAATTGCAGTTTAGGATTCTCTGTTGTGTATTATCTCCTATATCCTTAAGTTTACAATGAGGTGCTGGGTTGGGTTCAGCTAGGAAAGATGGTTATGGGAATTGGAAGGTTGTGTCTGTGTCTGTCTTAGAAAACCAAATTGAAGAGTTTATTAAAATGATAATATTTTAGAGTATTTCCACCTTATTTTTCTTCATTACTTCAGATAATCACAAGTTGGCTCACTGTACTTATATCATCTTTTAGAAAGCATTGGTGCTAGGCAAGAGAACCTACGCAAGCTGGGGAAATTTATTGGATGGGCACAGGGGCAGCCTCAGCAGGGATAAGGACCATCAAGGAGCAAGAGACCATCAAGAGCAAATAACCACTCTCTTTGTTCTTTCTTCCTGGAACCACATGCTGGCTCCTGTACTTTCTTTTCTCTAACGTCTACTATCTTTTTTATATTCTCTACAGACCAGTTCTCTTGCTTCTCTTGCCTACCCCCAGTCTTGGTTGAAATGTTGTCTCCTCCAAGTTCTGGCTTTACTTGATATCCCAGGCAGTTCAAACCCAACAGAGATAAACTCAGTGTTTGTGTATCTCAGTTCACATTTCTGAGCAAATTACATAACTAACTCTAGCCCATGGTTTCAGTGAGTTCAGATGTCTACCTCTTGTCTAGTCAACTATGGCCCAGGAAGGGCCATGGGATAGGAACAGATCAGCAGGGGATGTGGATAACAGATTCTGTAAGAAAGAAGCCTGGGTAGAAAGAAATGTCTGGAGTCTGGAGAAGTTGGTATTTCTAGAACTCTCTCTTTCTATTTATGGCTTCTGCAAGTTGCAGCCCAACTAGGCTCTAATATTAACTCTCAGGGGCAAGGCTTCTTCCTATTCTCTGAGCTCTAACCCCCTTTTAGCCTCAGTTGACCCAATAAGTGTCCCTCAGTCCTCTCCCTGTCCCCCATATTCTCAGTGCTGCTCTTTCTCCATACATTATCCCTACTGTATGGGTGGTAGAAACCCATCTTCTTTGTGCCTTCTGAGAGCTGAGGAAGGTATTCTGGCCACCACAACCAAATATGTACTGCTTTTCCCCCTTCACGGCCCAGATATTTGGGCAACTTCGATTTTCAGAGTGGATTCTCATGCTTTGACATGGTTTAAACTAAAATGAACACATTCCTCTTATTACCAGCATGAAGAGCAATTAAAATAATCCCAGAGAGTTAGGCTGTGGTTTGATATCAGCTGCCAGTTTCTCTTCTTTTGCTGTACACAGCATTTTCTCCATGTGAAAGACCAAATTCTTTTACCTTTATTCCATAAGAATTGATGTGCCAAATATAAATGTATTATTTATAAGGTCATGGTTCAAAGACACCATAGATAAGAATATTTCATCTGACTTTGGCTCCTAACCTGCTTCCATTTTAAAATGGCAGAAGATCACTCTTGTTTTCTCTTGCTTTCATAACCTTTCAAACCACGTGTAAGTGAGAGGGCAATTGGGAGCTCCTCTCAACTTTATTCTACTGGTCATACCTGCTTCCATTAGATATTTAGGCCAAACATGATGCTTAATGCCATGCCCTTAGGTAAAGTTCTCTCTTGTTCTGAACAAAGAAGGGAAAAGCAAAGTAGCTTATTCAGGCAGAAGGAACATGCTTTCAAATCAATTTCCATTATGTTTAATCAAAAAATCTGGAACATCAACATCTTTTCTGGTTGATAGAAACAGCTATTAAACACTCTTGTCATTGATTTCTCTTCTGAAGCAATCAAATTAAAGGTGGCCCAAGATGAAGCAAGGGCAGAGTACTCATCCAGCAGTCTGTTTTTTTCTCCCTTAGCCCACTGTTAAAGGAACACTTGTTTCTGTGTGAAGGATCCTTCCTTTGAGAAAGACAGGGTTCAGTGGATCTCTTGTGGTAGGGAACCAGTGGTAAGCACTGTCCTCACATCTTACAAGGTTAGGGCCATTGTGGGACCAAATTAGATTACTTTTTCTGTCTGCCTTAGAAAACTATTTGAAGACCTACTTTGAAAGGGCTTCATAAATAGTTATGAAATAGACAGATATTTTGAATTAGAGAATGTAAAGTGTCAGTAGGATCACCACTGGCTGAAAACCCTTCCAGAGAGCCTAAATGCAAAGAATTTGAACCCCTTAATAACCTGACTCCAGTGTACCTCTCAGTCTTCTCTCAACTTGGCCTTTCCATATCCAATGCACCGTGCAGTCTTCCCTTTCTCACACATTCATAGTCTCAAGATCCAACCCTGACATTCTCTCATACCTGGGCCACTGCACATGCTGTTCTGTCTGCACAAAGCTATACCTTCCTCCCACCCCATCTGGAAACCTCTGAGCTTATCCTTTGCTCTAGTTTCATCATCTCCTCGAATTCCCTTGAATGGACCCCCAGTCTAGAGTGGAACATTCATGATGTGCTTGCAAAGCATTTAGCACCATCCTAGAACTTCTTGTACTAAATCAAGAAGTACTGAACTGCAAATTCCTTGAGGAGAGGGGTGGTGTCTGGTTTGCTGTGGTATCCTCAGTACAGGATCAGACATGTAGGTGTATGTATACACTCGGGTGCATGAATCTCATAAAATAAGAGATCTTAAGGTTGGAGAGCTTCTGAAAATACCTACTATTTCTGTTAGGTAAGAATGACATCATCTCCAGCATTTTGTTGAGCATGCTGCATACTTACTCAAAGCCATCTTTGTTATACACATGATCAGTGGATTTGTCTTCAGTGTGTGACTGGGCTTCTCTCTCTCAGGTGCCCAGTACTACCAGCCCAATGAAGCATTTGCCACATTCATCAAAAAGGCTTGAATTCATTTGAAGAGCTAGGATAATGGTGTCCTAAATGGCAAAGGTGGTTTAATATCAGCTATGTCATTGTTAAGATAAAATTGATGATACTTTTGCCCACGGTTAAAATACAAGGGCATTTTTAAAACTTGCTTGGCACTGTCAGAATTGAGTACACATAAAATGGGCATTCAGGGACTCCTTGCAAATAACCCCTTACATTTGTTCTGCATATCCTGGCTTTTTAAGGGCTTTTCTGTATATTGCCCCCAATGCCTTACAATGACCAACAGTGTCTCACCATCACTGACTATGCTCCCTCACTCTTAGAACATCAGACATGCTGGTCACCTTTTAGTTGTTTGAACACCCCAGCTTTCTTCTTCCCATGGACTTTGGAACATGCTTCTCCTTCTGAGCTGGAAAGACTGCCCTCCTGTTCTGCTCTTCTGCTGGGGAGGAGGCTCTTTCCCATGCTCAATGTCTCAGCTAAAATGTCACCCCTCAAGTGCCCACTGACTTTCCATTTCATGTCCCTATAGTTTTTCTTCACAGAAATTATGATCATTTATGATTATTTTAATGAAGTGCTTTGAGTTTTTCCCACTTTAAAAATTATTTTTTTCAGTGCCACCAACAATAACGTAAGGAGTGGGGCAGAGTCTGTGATATATCTCTATAAACTAGAACTGTGTCTGGCACAGAACAGGCACTCAAGATTAACTTAGAGAGGATAAGTAGCTTATTCTTATTCTACCACCAGTCCCTTTTTACTACTCACTACAGTTTGTTTCTTTCTTCCAGTCTATACTACATTTTTCCTAAGACCTTAAGAATCCTGAGGTGAGTGGATTGCCTGAGCCCGCGGGTTCGAGACCTGCCTGGGCAACTTGGCGAGACCTCATCTCTACAATAAATCAAAAATTAGCCGGGCGTGGTAGCGTGCGCCTGTAATTCCGGCTACTTGGAAGGCTGAGGCAGAAGGATCGCCGGAGCCCAGCAGGTTGAGGCTGCGGTGGCCGGGAGCGGCCACTGCACTCCAGTCGGGGCGACAGAGTTAGACTCCAACTAAAAAAAAAAAAAAAAAAAAAAGAATCAAGAGTTAGAGAAGAAATAGTAAAGAATATCGGCAACAACATGGATGATGTTACCAAGATAGAGTTTAAAATATTGTCTCTGAAATGTATTTATCACATTTATTTTTCCCTTTGAAACCCTAGAGGAATTGTCAAGTTTAGGTCTGAAACAACTGGTTTTTACGAATGCCATCTTCATCTAAGTTTAGATGACTTTAGTTGGAAGAACAGACAAATTTTAGGGGGGAACTAGATTTCTGCAATGCTCCTTTTTATGCATATTGTTAAGTGCAATGTGTTGGGACAAGGGTTGATTGCTTAAGGCACATTGTTTACACGGTTTTACTTGGGTCTGATGGAAAAGTTCCTAACAGTGGTTTTCGTGCTAAAGATACGGTTTATGGACAAGTGTGGAATGTGATTTTTTTTTTGGTGGGACATCATCGTAATTTAGGTAGACTCCAAAGAAACTTGATATTGGGAGAGGCTGGGAAAAATATTCAGGTCCATGAAGATTCTTTAGCATTAGCCCTCAGTTCTCCATCAAGTTATAAATACTCTCTGCTTTTAATTACCGTTCTTATTTTGGCCAAGCTAATTACTCTGGGCCAGACTGGAAAGGAAAATTCCCAGAAAGTCTGATATCATGATAGAATGGTACTGTGTTTCCTAAAGAAGATGCTGAGAAATCCTTAATGAATTAACTTTTTGACTTTTGCAACAGAATACTAAGGGAACTGGGGGAGAATCATAGATTTTTGGCAGCTGTTCTCCATCATAGCACTTGACAATCTGCTTCCTATTTAGTTTTCTGGTATGTAAAAGCATGGAATTCTCAAGTTAAGAAATATTGATCACTGCATGACAATACATATGCAACAAAACTGTATTGTGTTGAAAAAACTGTCCTTTTAAAATGAGATTACTGTTTTGTTCTTAAAATGTGTGGGTCTTTTTACTTAGAAAGTACTGTGGTTTTCTTACACATTAGTTATTTAAAGGTTAAAATAATCTTAATTTTACCTATTAATATTATTAAGAACAGATTTTCAACTAGTACAACTGGATGCAAACAAGAACAAACTTGGAAAAGAAAATTAGTGGCTGGGAATGCAGAGAAACACATCGAGGGCTGTGCCTTGGCCACAGAACGCACATTCACAGCGGCCTTTTGCTATATTGGCAGAGCCAGACATTTTTGTAAGGTCTAGTGATTTCCCCAGACTTCATGGAATCTAGATCAGACTTGTCAATTTCCCATTTCTCTTGGGATGATAATCCAAAACAGGGTGGAATTAGGAGCACTCAGAATGTATGGACTTTATGGTTCTCTTATTGAGCTAGACCTCCCCTTCTGTGTGTAGCTGGTCAGCAAACAGGAGGATCTACTCTTTGGCCACTGATGTTATAGGGACACTGTAGAACCAGATGTAGTGTTCTAGTTCATTGACCAGACATCTACTAAGCTAAGGGTCACTTCCTATACTGGATAGTAGAGTGTCACAGTTTTCATTTTTAGGAAAAACAGCTTAAGTCCTACAGTGAATAATCCAAACCAATTAGGTAATTTATAGTTGTTAATTTATTTTTGGTATTTATTGGTATCCTCTAACATGTAGCAGTGAGACTGTAAGTCTTCTCCTCACAATCTTTTTACCAAGCTGTGGAGAACACAAGTCTCAAGCCAAGTCTGTCATCTATGCAAATATTTATTAGCAAGTACATACAAAAGCCAACTGTTTTAAAGCTCAAGGAAGTCCCAGCTCTCTAACATTTTAGGTGTTCTGATGACATCTTGCATCAGAGCAAATGCATCATTTGCAAAAGTCAGCAAACCTTTTATTTGGAGTGAGATGACTGAGAGACCTGAGTCAGCAGCTGAAGGCAAGATTATTTAAAAAGCCAGCCTTGGGCACTATTCCTAAAGACAGAGTTTCCAAGGTTCTTACATGTGTTCTTCCAGAGAAAGGCAAGGCCTCTGCATTATATTGAACCAAACCACAGAGTGAACATCTCCAGTTTTACCAGTAAGGGCTCATTTCTAATATTCATTACGATAGTTGACAAAACTTCTGGTGTTGGTCAGAGATAAGTAGCTGTAACACATGTAGCCTTTTGCTTAAATACTAGCTGGAAGGGGCAGTCCTGATTACTGCAATTGACCACCTCTGAGACAGAGATTAAAATTAGCATTCACATTTATATCGCATCTGTGCTGAAGTATTCTATAGCAAATTATGTACCATATAACAGTGCTGTATTAGATAGCTCTTAGGGTTTATTTTTTGTGAAATGAAAATAATAATGGTGCTGATGTAATAGAGTTGTGAAGATTTAAGAAGACAATATTGTTCAGTGCCATGCCAGGCCCATAGCAAATGCTCAATAAATATTAATCATTATTATTATTATTATCTAGAAATTCAGAATAGCATTATTACTTTTTGTTCCACACAAAGAGTCTTGTGGAATGAATTCTGCCTTCCCTTTATTCTGGACTTGCCAAATTCTGACACTCTCTGAAAGAAAAGGGGGAAGACTGGGCCATGCATGTATTTTTCTTCCCAGCAGAAGGGCATCCAGAGTCACCTTCACACTTTATAGTCAGGGCCCCTGTTCTGGATGGTGTGTGCAACTTGTCCTGCCTAGAAGTTTCATGCCATGTTTGAAATGGAAAAAGAAAATAAAAAAAAAAGAGTACTGATGCCGTTGCCTCTTCTTGTCTCAGCCAGAAGACTTTATGGCTGTATCATTTAGAAATGATTAGGATCAGAAATAATTACAAAGCTGGAATCTGCTGTGCTTCTAATCTTGTGCTGTGGCCAGTAGGTGTGATCTGAGAAGCTTGGGAGGAAAGGCTGCACTGTAAAAATTGATGATGCTCCTCAGAAGCATCCTTCCCAACAGTGCAGTAGGGCAGGCCTCATTTGAGCAGCACAGCAAGGATTACTGGGATACTAAGTGCTGCCATTATGGGCAGTTAAAATGCACACCAGACCCTGTGCTAAGTGCTTCTGCATCTCTTTCAGGTGGGTCCTATTATCTCCATTTTCCAGATGAGGAATTTGAAACAGAGAGATTGAGGCATTTGCCCAAAGAGATGGGATAATTAGAGGAACAAATGCAATGCAAACCTGGGTCGGCTGCCTAGGTGTGAGATGTGCTCTGAGAGTCTATGTTACATGCAGGAAGGTGTCCCACGTGGATATATGTGCTCCTCAGCGAGGACAATAGGCTACTTTAAGGAGGTGCCAAAGTCTTTAGAATGCCTGATGGGAGATTGAAACTACTGTTTCTGTTCCCATACACCTAAGTTATGCTACTGCTATATAATGCTGAAAAACCCCATGGTGCCCACTTTGAGATATGAAGACTCTGGAGCCTGACTTGTCCTGAATTATGTTTCCCACAGCCTTGGTATCCAAGATAGGAAACTTTAAATTTTGCAACGTGTATCTCTGACATGGAGCGTTCTCTGTGCTATATTAAATGACAGAAGGAAAACCCAGCTCATCACATTTGTACAAGAAACCACAGCATTCCTGGGTTTAAATCTTGAGTCATAACACTTCTATTTGATGGGCTTTTAAATATCCTGGAATTTGCATTTTGAATGTGTTATACATCATAAAAGGATCTTGATGGTGTTATCACAGCAAACACTGTAATCACATCCTATAATTCATATAACTCCAACTGCTGTCACTATGTCAAAACTCATGATATGTTATTCCTGATATGTACAGCTTCTCTCCTGAAGGAAATTGAGGGTCCTGAATCAAATTCCTTGGGGTCATTTTTAATAACTCTGTATAGTAAGTCTGTTCACTGTGATGGGGTGTCAGGTGAGTCAAGCAGTGGGTTAATAAGTAGATCAAAGCTTCAAATACTCAGTTGAACAAGCCAACGTGTCCTGAAAGCAGGCCAGGACAGGGTGATAGAACCTCGGAATGGAGGCAAGTTTGGCAATCTGGGAACCCTTGCATTGCACAGGGCAGCAGCAAACTGTGACTCAGACTGGAGGCCTTCCAGGAGACTGTCTAATTAACCTCGAGGCTGAGAGTTTGTATCTCTTGGACACCTTACCTTTGGTCTGAACCTCTGTACACAGACTGCTTTAGGTGGGGATGGGAGGAGAAGCAGTGACATCGTCAGACACTTTTTTACTGAACTCTATTTTTTTTTCTGCCCCCAAATAATCACTTTAAGTTGCTTGTCTTTTTTTAAGAAGAGATGATCAAATATAATTTCTTCTCTCCATGACTGATCACTTCCGAACGTTCACCTTCAAATCAGTCCTGGATTCAAACCTAGCACCAGAATTCCTCAGGAAAAGAGGGGCCATCAGGATGTGAATAGGGTTGGTGGACAGAAAGCAGACAGTACAGAATTTAAAAATGAAAGGGGACAGAACAGAACTGCTATGTAGAAAACAATGGGACAAAAGAAAAAGTCAAGTTTGCCTCCTGAGAGAGGAGGAAGCAGCAGACTTTGCCAGCGGGCAAGGAGCCTGACCCCAGATGGGTAAAGTGATTTAGGATCTTTTAAAGAGCAAAGATAGCCTATTTAGTTTTACTGGCTTCACTACAGTGTGAACCCGTGCATCTTACCAAAGGTCCACTACATTTTTACAAAGGCCTCCAAAGAACGGTTTTTGGAGGAAATCATGGGAAAGTTCTAGTTTTGTATATCTATACACTCTTGGGAAAGGGACCAGGGAATGCGTATTTATAATGGGGAGATTGTCCACAAACAGAATGAATCCAACAGTAGCAGGAGCTCTGAACTAGTGTGATTGGAGACCTGTAAACTCCATCTTTCCCCAGGACCCCAGCAGCCACCAGCAGAGTCATGCAGCTTCCTCTTACATGCAACTGGTTGGGATTAGTTACAGCTAACTCCTTTTGTTAGGATATCTTAGCTGAAAGATATGTTTCTGCCAGAAATTCAGTAGGTTACAAAATGCAGGAAAAGGGTCAGGAGACATCGCTTAGGGCCTTCTCTCTTGCTATGTTACTTAACATCTGCTCCTCAGCTTCTCCAAATGAAGAATGGGAAGACTAGTCTATATTAGGAGATCTTAAAACCTGACATCCAGCCATGTGTAAATTTCAAGCAGTCCGATCCCTCCCATCAAAACTTGTATATATGATTTTTTTGGGTAGAGGAGGTCATGATTCTCTAAAATGTTTAGAACTACTAGAATAGATCTCTTATGTTTAGTCTAGCTAAGTGGGCCTGTCTTTGTTTTGTTTTGTTGGAAATTGCTTCTCTTCATCTACCTAAATGGCAAGCAAATTACATGAGTTATTGGCTCTAGGGACATGTAGAAGCCAATGAGCCTGAAGGCAGATCCTGCATGGCATGTCTTATTATACAAAGATGTCATAGAGGACAGAGACAGGCCCACTGAAGATAGTGCTGGTTGATATCAAAGAATAGTGGCCCAGAACCTTGCTGTGTCTTGTATGGGTAAATGAGGCAAATGTCTACATCACTGGGTTTGAGACACAAGTCTTGTTGATTCTATTCTCAAAATATATCCCCAATCTTTTCCCTTCTCGCCATTTGCAGTGTGCCATCCACCCTCTCTCCCACCTGGAATCACATCCTATAATCATTCCTGTAGACTCCTAATTGGTCTTCTGTGTCCACTCTTGCACTTCTAGGTTCTCTCCCTGCCTTTCTTTTAGTTCTTGAGAGGTGAGCACCAAGCTACCCTCTGCCATCATGTCCCTCACTTGTTTCCTGGCTAACCCCCACTTAATCTTTGTGTCTCAAATGACAAATTTCTTCCCTAATTCCCTAGGTAGAAAGGGACCACTTGTTATTCTCTCATAGAACCACTTTTTGGTCTTATTAACACTCAGTAGAGCTTATTATTACATATTTCTTGGAATATTTTTAAAGTTATATATGGTAACTTAGAGTAAGAGTGACTAAAAAAGGTGAGGGTCACTAACTGACTTTTTTTTTTTTAACCACTGTGTTCTCAGTACCCTAACACGGTACCACATGAATGGTAAAATGGAGAAATGAATGGTAAAATAGTCTCCACTTGGGTGAAAGTGATTTTATTCTTATAGTTTAAATCTGTTTACCAATGTTTATGTAATCCTTTAAGTCTCTCCTTAAGTACTGCCTCCTCTGGGGACACCTCCCTGCTCTGACTCTGTGGACAAATTTTTGTCTTTTTTTATTTCTGTGTCTCTCCACTTTGTAAGCATCCCAGGACAGAGTCATGCCCAAATCTTTCATGTCCACCACACTTCCCTGGCCTAGGGGCTAATGCTTTGTAGATATTTAGTGGCAAATAAATAGCAAAGGATTATATCATTAGTTCTGGTTGGTTTAAAACTAAAAACAAAACAAAACAAAAAGCAAAGTGAATGTCATGAGTTTAGCACTTAGTTATAACCCAGTTGATAAACAGTATGTAATTTCACACCCATCTGATCCATCCCTGGTTAATAAAAAACACAAAACTGATATTACATATGGAATATTAAATCTAGGAACACATACAGTAACACCTCAAAAAGCCTGCATCTTATTTGTATTTGCATGTGGCCCACATCTCAATACTCATGTGATTGTTCATTGTGTGAATGAGTGCATGAATGTCTGACTTAGACTGGCTATCTCTTATTATGTTAGATGTTCAAATTTCCCAATGTGGAGATATGAAAGCCATTGTAACTGGAAAGAACTCTGTGGTTGTTATTCATTAATTTTAGTTAACAACAAAAAGAAAGATGGAAACAACCAAATTTTACCATTCCATATGTTTCAGAGCTTTTCTCTTTTTGTGGGTATTTTCTGAACACACATAATTGAGTGAGTATGCACAACTCACAACACATTTAATGACAATTACCTTGCGCTTTAGAGCAATTAAATTTGCAATAGCTTATTTGAGTTACTTATGAGTAACAAGCTACCAAGATAACAATATGATCTGATTCTGTTGGGGTAAACCACCTTATCAGTCCAAAACCACTGCTTCATACATCCAAGTCCCCAACTTAAGCCACATTAGGACTTTTTTAAAAAATCAAAATCACCATGAATCTTTTATTTTTTTCTTAAAAAACTGGACTAGTTTCCTAGGCATGAAATTGAAAGGTAGCTGTTATAGGGAAGAAAAAACTTGTCATCTACCATCTTAGGTTCAATGACTGGATCTTGTAGATTAAACTGTCAAAAACAGATTAATAGGAGAAAAGTTTATATTACATGCACACAGAGGACCTCATAGAAAAGAAGTGAAAATTCTAAAAGTTAATTAGCCTGGAGCTTATATACAATCTTAACAAAGAATAATAAATTATAGGCAAGTGACAAGAGAAAATAAAAGGGATTTAGGCTTCCAGGGGTGGTAAATTGTGGGAAGGTAAATATATGCATATTTCAAATGCATGATAAAGGTTATTTAGTAGGATTTGCTATGCAAACTCAAGTCAGTGCTGTCTTCAGTGATGAGTCATTTCCTCTTCCTTGTATAGGAAGGAGGAGGGAGGGCACCTTCACAAAGGGAAAATTATGCCCAACTTTTAGGTAGAAAGGTAAAGGGCAGACCCAATTTCTTGTACATCTACTATTTCTCAATTGCCTTCAACTCAAAATAACCTTCATGGAAAAGTGGCATATTTTGGGGTGGCATATTCTGGTCCCCATTACTATTTATAGTCTATCTTTTTTTTTTGAGTTGGAGTCTCACTCTGTCGCCCAGAATGGAGTGCAGTGGCCACTCCCGGCCACTGCAACCTCGACCTGCTGGGCTCCGGCGATCCTTCCACCTCAGCCTTCCAAGTAGCTGGAACTACAGGCACGCGCTACCACGCCTGGCTGATTTTTGATTTATTGTAGAGATGAGGTCTCGCCAAGTTGCCCAGGTGAGTCTCGTACACTCGGGCTCAGGCAATCCACTCACCTCAGCCTCCCAAAGCGCAGGATTACAGGCTGAGCCACCGAGCCCGGCTAGTCTATCTTTTTTTTATATTTTCCTACTCTTTGCTTTTGGCTTCTGGTGGTAGCCATCTTATACTGCTCTGTCCCCACTTCCGTTACTACGGTTATATACACTTCCTCATTAATAGGCATCCTGCTGTAATTTGTGACTTCATATTTTTTTTCTCTTTTAACCATCTGATCTCATCTATCTGTCATGATGTTGTTGTGTCATAAGGGTTTTGAGAATCCTTTCTTTAATTTAATTTTTATTTTTTGGTACCAGTGTTGAACATTTGTGATCTCAAGGAAGAGTGCTCTTCAATATAGTAATTCATTGTCTACCACATCTTCACAGTCTATTGAGCTGAGCATGTGTGACTGATTCCCCCAACTGGTCTTGTACAATATTCCTTGCCTGATTTTTCAAGAATAACCCACCACCACTCTGTGACTAAGTACTAAGTATAGGGGAATATTTGTTAGAGCACTCAGACATTTTAGTGCTCTCAAGTCTTCAGATGATTTATTTTTGGTAACTGCCATCCTCTTAGTATTCATTCAGGGAACCACTCAAAGGTGTCTCGAAAAAAAAAAAAAATTACTTTGGAAATTCCCTAAATGAAAAGGAAAGGAAGTCTGCAGATGGTAAGGAACTCTGGCATACTGAGGAACTAAACTTTGTCCCTCCTAACACAGTGCTGTCATTACTACACCCCAGAATTTCTGAGGCTCCTTGGTAACTGAATGGACATCAGGGAAAGAAGTCTGAAGACTAAGGTTTAAGTCTTTGCCCCTCATTGACCATGTGCCCTTATATAAATCACTTCACTGAGCCTGTTTCTCTACCTCATTAGGTCAGAGGTTATATAAATTATAATATATAACAAACTTAAAATAATGATACTGTGAATATTTAAAACATTTATGTTAATAACCAGTGTAGTAATGACTCTGTAACAGAACCCTAACCCTAACAGAATTTGCCCACAGTAAGTATTTCTAGATATTTAGTTCTAAAACATTTCTTCAGTATCTGGTATATAGGAGACATTTAATACATTTTGTTGAGTGAAGAAAATGTACCTTTCCCTGAGTTCATGCCTTGTTGGTTGAACAACCAAAAATAATGATAATAACTGCAGTTACACTTGTTGAATACTCACTATTGGCCAGGAACAGTTCAAAGAGCTTGACACACAACTATATGTCAAGTATATTTCTAAATAAATGTAACATTGATATTATATTTCAATACAAAAATAAATATATAATTAATATAAATATATAACAATCTTATGAGATAGATACCATTGCTATCCCTATTTGTAGATGATAAAGCTGAGGCATTGAATAGTTAAATAACTTTCTCAAATATCCATTCTAAGATATTTCTTTTCAGACTGTTCTTTCTGCAGTAGAATGTAAATGTTTAAAAATAAAAGCATTAGCTTGGCATGATGGTGCATGCCCATAGTCCCAGCTACTCGGGAAGCTGAGGACAGGAGGTTGAGGCTGCAGAGAGCCAAGATTGAGCCATGGAACTTCAGCCTGGATGACAGAGTAAGACTCTATCTCTAAAATAAAAAAAGAAATCAGTGAGTTATTGAGCATTAAGACATTTGTCCTATGCCTGTATATTCCTGGTTTTCCCTTAGCTTAAACTTTGAATGGTGTGATGTTGGAATTCTTTTATAATGACCAAGTGGGGATTCCTGACACTATAAGGACATCACCATATGCTTAGTTCTGAATCAAGTTGGTGAGCACATCCAAGGCCCAGATTCTCAGATCTGTGTGCACTGCTATGTTCAGTAAGTAGGCTGGGAAAATCCATGAGGCTGTGACCAAAATCAGACTGTGTTGGCAAGCTTGCTTTCTCCCCGCTTAATCGTGAAGCCATGGTTATTTGGATGGGAATTTAATCTGTACCTCTGATTCATTGACTCGTTACTCATTAAACTGCCATTTAATTCTAGATATATGAGTTGTCAGAGCTTTCTCTAAAGCTCCTCTAAACCGAAAATGGCAGTGTTCAGTGAGGCCAGTTTGGCTCACATCAAAAGTGAGTCCAAACTTAAAGTAAGCTGCAGCTTGAGGCTCCCCCAGGTTAGGCCAGCAAGTTAAGGCAGCACAGGCTGTTTCAGGGCCCAGCCCTTTCCTCTGTGTCTTGAGATCCACTCCCAAAGAATTGCAATATGGTATTCTTGGAGAAGGAGTCAAATAAACATCTTGTACATTGACTTTCCTTCCTGCTGAAGTATTTGTGTCACTCATGGAGGTAGCCAGGGTGGACCATGCTAGTTAAGAACACAGGCCCTGGAGCCAGAGGGGCCTAGGTTCAAATTCTTGCTTTGCCACTTAGCAGCTTTGCGATCTGGGGCTGCTTGATTAACACTTCTGTGCCTCCATTTCATCACATATTAAAAGGGGATAATGATAGACTACTTTGCCTGGTGGGGTTGTCGTCAGAATAACTGAGTGTGTTCTCTCCCAGGGACTTGCCTTTTTCCTTCTCATCTGCTGATTCTGTGGCAGCCAAAGTAGGGCTTCCTGCTGCTACCGCAAGGCAACAGTCTAACATTCACATGTTATTTAGCATGCATGTCATAAAGAAAAGATTCACAGGAGCCAGGCTGGTGAAGTAAATGTACAAAGAATAGATGTACAACAAGGGAGGTGGTGGGTTTGGTGACCCATATATACATGCATGCTAAAGTATTCGCTTCACGAACTTTAAAAACTGATAGCTGAGTGAAACCTGCTAGGAACTGGGAATTCCTTTTCCTGATGATGCCATTCACAACTCTTTCTTCACCTGCACTCAGGCACGCCAGCAGCAGCTAGAATTGCAGCAGAACCCCCCATCTCATCTGCTGATTCTGTGGCAGCCAAAGTAGGGCCTGATTATGCCTGTCCCTTGCTGAGCGAACACTGCCTCTGTGTGTCCTATGACCCTGTGGCAACAGCCTATCATCTAAAAGAGGTTTCTTTTTCTTGGCTGTGCTCAGGGATGTCACTACTGCTAGGCAGTGTCAGTCAAGATGAAAGGGACTGTGGAGTCTCAGGTTGAGTCTGACCTAAAAAGCCCCCATCCCCATGAACAGAAATCCTGGCTTGTATTGTGTCTCCTGCTGGGCACTGTTCACTAGCCCATTGGCCTATGTGTACTTAAAGATTTTATTGTCTATTCTTTAATACCTTGCTTGTGTTTTTATTTAACTTTCTATTATTGGTAGTCTATGGAATTTCTTCAAAGAGGAGTTTCCCTGGGCTTCGCTCACTCAGCACAATGCCTACACGTGATAGATGTTTAGGAAACATGTCCTGATCCATTGATTCTGTCCAACCTCCATCACCAAGGATTTGCTAATTCTCATGTGCACACAGCATTAGATGGAGACTGACACAAAGCTGTTTATACCCATTTCTTGTTCTTACTCTATGTTCAGTAGGAGTATAAAGGGCTGGCAGAGGTATAAGAACCACCCTAGATGATGGTAGGCAAGAACAGACATTGTTTGTATTCCGAGCAGATGCAAAGACAGAAATATAGAGGCAAAGTAGCAAGGAAGAGAAATGCAAGCTAAGTTCATATGTGATTACACACTTTCCATTTTTAGCCTTGTGGCTTAAATTTGCATAATTCTTTTAAAAAAGAAAAATTAATTATTTACGACTGTAGCTTTTAACCAAACTGTGCATTTAAAGTAATCACTCTGGGTAATTTAAATAAAATCTTTTCTGTAAACAGTTTATGCTCATTAGGATGAGAAAACTGTTGGTTTATTCAATTAAACGGACATTATTGCCAGTTTGGATTCACTCTCCTTTTTTCCACTTCAAAATAGAGGGCAGTCACATTGAGACAGATGGGACTTAATTAACTTGTCTCAAAAGTAGCCAGATTTTGCTTTAAAAAAAAATTAAAGAGGATAGATTCCAAAAGACTTTTCAAAAACCAAACCACTATTTTAGAGCTCTGAAAAAGTTCTTACCCTTTACTCTGATGGTCAGTCAATATAGAGATAAGTCTGTTATTCCCTGACAAGCATATGGGACTTCCATATGAGCCCAGCACTAATAAAAGAAGATGGTTCTAAGCAAAACTCTCCCTTACTATGACCTATAAAGAATGCAAAAGCAGTGACCTTGTTGGTGTTCCTGTAGGTAACACCATTCCCTATGTGCAAGAAGTCCTTCCAAGGACGCCATCTGTGTTTTAAGAATGTTATTATCACTTGCTTACTGGTTAGTTCCCTGAACATTCATGGTTCATGAGACCCTCTGTGGAGTGTGACACCCAAGCTTTTTCTAGAGTATGGCAGGTGTGTAGCTCTGTACTGAAGTTCAGCAGGCAACTGATGCCCAAGGTCTGTTGGACCCTTCCACAATGTACAATAAACAGTGACTCTGAATGAATTGGGGTCAGAGGGCACCTGTCATTCAGTCTGTTCACCTGTAATACATAGAATTTTGAAACTCCACAGAGCAGAGTTCACGAACCACTGGTATATATCATTGATAATATGTTGTCTTAATGATTTGGGTCTCCTGGACTGTGACAGAAATCCAGCTTGGCCAGACTTGTGTGATTGTGGCTAAGGAGAATCTATTGAATCATAAAACCAAAGTGTCAAAGTGTATGTCTACCTTCGAGTGTGGCTGGGTCTGGGTACCCAAATGCTGCCAGGAATCTGCCTCTTGCCATCTCTCGGCTTTATTCTCCTCTGTGTGGCTTTATTCTCAGGTGAGGCTCTTTCCTCTGTGTGGGCTCAAGATTGTCACCAACAGTGCCAGATTTACATCCTACTAGTGAAGCCTCCTACCACCAGAAGAATTAAATCTCTTTCTTTGTGGTTCTAGCTAAAGCCCTGGTGCTGGCATTCAGGGCTTCTATGACCTGCTCAATCACATGGTCAACAGGATGAGAGTTCTGATTAGCCAGGCAGAAGTCAACTGTCTACTCTTAGATTTAAGAGACAGTGGAGACAGCCTCTTCCAACTGCAAGATCTGAGAGGAAAGGCTGGGTTTTGCCTCAAAGACAAATCAAAGTGTATTGCCAAAAGAAGAAGGAACAGATTCTATGCAGGCAAAAAACAAAACAAACAAACAACAACAACAAACCACAGTTGTTTCCTGTAGCTTCCTTTCAGATATAACAACAGTCTATGAGTCTGAGCAAGTCCTGAAACTTTTCTTCTGCATCTGTGGAGATTTTGTTTAAGGCAAGTTAAGGAGGACTTATACCTCTGTAGAGAAGAAACTGATGTTTGTATAAAGGGTAATATGATTAAGGAGTGAGGGAGAATAGAGGAGAAAATGACAGAAAATAGAAAATGTCAGCCGATCTCAACCATCCAGAGTTCATCATCTTTCCAGGAAGGAAATGAAGAAATTATGTTTGTCCTGTTATCATAAATACTTGTTGGTTCACCATCTGATATCTCCTGTGATGCAGTGAAGTGGAGCCAAGACTGTAACAGGTTTTATTCCTCTGTTTCTTGTGCTCCTTGAAACTGTTTGGCGAGAGTTCTTTAAGCTCATGTTTCAACCAAATTTGTATAAATGCCCAGAATTCATGGCTGATTGAGCTACCTAAGCTTTTCAAATGTAGACATTGGGAATATATCTGTGCTGAAGGTTTTATAGTGAGGTGGTTTGGGCTATGTGACCCATGCTGACCAAATCTTGATCTCAAGTGTCTTTCAGAAAGAAACAGAATAACAGGGAGGTCAGGTGATGACCACTTTTGGCGATAATGGGACACAAGTCTCTTCCAGGTCTGAGCTAGAACTCTAGTGGATGAGGTCATCCCACACCCAGAAGATACTTTGTCGAGGTCTGTGTTGTGCAGTGGTTTTGCAGAGAAATCTGGGTTGATACCCAAGCTGTGCTACTTACCACCAACTTTGCCTTGCATGAGCCACACTCATTAGATAGTGTCCTCCACTGTAAAATGGGTTATGATATTTACTTTTGAGGACTATTGCTGCTTAATGAATGCCCCAAGACACAGTGGTGTGAAACAACAATTTTATTACATTCACAAATGCTGTGGCAAGAATTTGGACAGGGAATATTGAGAATGGTTGCCTCTGCTCTGTGATGTTTGAGGTCCTAGCTGCAAAGACTCAAGGGCCGGGTGACTTGATGGTTGGGTACTGGTATCATCTGGAAGCATCTTTACTTACCTGACTAGGGCGTAGTTAAACTATCAGCAGAACACTCTGCTGGCCACATCTACGATGTCTCTCCATGTGGTCACTGTGCGTGGGCTGATTTGAACAAGAGCAAGGCAGAAGTGCATGACATTCTTATAATCTATCCCTGGAAGTCACACAGTACCATTTTCCCCATATTTTCTAGATTGAGACAATCACAAAGATCTTACCAATTTCAATGTCAGGGGACATATGTATAGGCTTCAATATTTATAGGAAGAATATCAGCATCACATTATAAAAATAACATGGCATGGGAGATATTATGGCCAACTTTAGAGAATACAATATGTTATATATGAACAATTTTACTGATGTCAATTTCAATAATGTAACAACCTTGCATTCTTGCAATTAACACTTCTTGGCCATGATGTATTTTTCATTTTATATATTGCTGATTTCTGTCTGTCAACATTTTTATTAAGGATTTTTGCTTCTGTGTTCATAAGGAATATCAGTCAGTAGTTTTGTTCTTTCTTTATCGTAATTTCTCATATTTTAATAATACTAGTCTAATAAAATGAGTTGAGAAGTATTTTTTTCTCCTTTATTTTTTAGAAAAGTTTTTGTAGGATTGGTGTATTTCTCCTTGAATATTTGTTAGAATTCACTAATGAAGCCATTTGGGCCTGGAGCTTTCTTTGTGAGGAAGTTTCTAAATCCAAATTTATTTTGTAGAGATAGAACTACTTAGATTTGATATTTCTTATATCAATTTTTCTCATTTACATTGTAAGGAATTTGTTCATTTCATCTTAGTCATTGAATGTATTGGCATAAAGGCATTTATAATAATTTCCTACTGTTATTTTAATCTCCTACGGTATTGGGAATTTGTGATCAATTTTATTCATATTTTCAAAGAACCAGATTTTAGTTTCACGGATGTTACTCTATTACTTATCCATTTTCTGTTGCTCAATGTTTGCTCTTATTTTTTATTTTCTTATTTCTATCTGCTTATATTGTGTTTAGCTTGGTCTTTTTTATAGCCTCTTGAGGTGAAGCCTTAACTATTGATAGTAAACATTTCCTCTTTTCTGTTTTAAATATTTAAAGCTATATGTTGCTTTCTAAGCACTACTTTAACAACATCTCACAAATTGAAATATGTTAAATTTTCATTTTTATTCAGTTCAAAATATTTTCTAATTGTTTCATGTGACTTGAGGATTTTTTGACTAATGGGTTTTTTTAAAGTGTGTTATTTTCCAATTTTTTAGATTTTACTATGTGTATTGTTGCTGACTTCTAATTTGATTGTTTTGTTTTCAAGAATATACCCTATATGATTTCAGGCATTTCAAATTTATTGAGACTTGTTTTAAGGCCTGGCATATGAACTTTCTTGGTGAATAGCTCATATGTACCTTGAAAATTGTGTATTCTGCAGTGATTGTGAATATTGTTCTATAAATATCAGTTATAAAAAACTGTCTGAGGGGACTGTTGAAATCCTCAACTAAACTCTAAATTTATCTATTGCATTTTTTTCAATTCTGTCAATTTTTGTGTCATGTATATATATTTTAATTTTTTAGTTTTTATTGTTTTATTTTAGAGTCATGGGATACATGTAAGAATTTGCTACATAAGTAGTGTGAAGGTGAGGTTTGGACTTCTAGTGAGACATCACCACCCTTAGTAATGGACATGGTACCCAACTAATGGTTGTGTGCTCCTTATCCGCCTTCCCTTCTTCCCTCTTTTAGCAGTGTCCAGCATCTGTTGTTCCCACTTTGTGCCCAGTGCTTAATGCACACTTATGAGTGAGAGCATGCAGTATTCAGTTTTTTTGTTTCTGTGATAGTTCACTTAGAATGATGATCTCCAGCTGCATCCATATTGCCACAAGGTACATGATTTTGTTCTTCTTTATGACTGCATAATATCCTGTTATGTATATATACCATGTTTTCTTTATTCAGTCCACTTTCTTTTTTAAAAATTTATTTTATTTTAAAAATGTGGGGTACAATTCAGGATTAGGTATATAAATGGTCATTGTACAGGTAAAGTTTGGGCGTCCCTTTGGTGCCCACTATTCCTGGTTTGAGATCAGGTGCCCTTATTAATGTTATATGCCCCCCACCTCCCTCCCCTGGCAGTTTCCAGCTACTGCCAATCCCTTCCTTATAGTATTATGGTAAATGTTCAGGGTCTGCTTATGAATGAGAACATATGGTATTCAGTTCTTTGTTTCTGTGATAAATCACTGAGTATTATAGACTCTAATTCCATCCAAGTTGCTGTGAAGTCCATAATTTTATTTTTCTTTATGACTGTGTAATATTCCATTGTGTATATGTACCACATTTTAAAAATCCAGTTCAATAGGCAGCACAGTTGGTTCCATGTTTTTGCTGTTGTAAATAGTACTGCAATAAACAAGTGTGTGCAGCTATCTTTTTTGTACAGTGATATAAGTTTCTCCAGGTAAATTCTCAGAAGGGGGATTGCTGGATTATATGGAAGGTTAATTTTTAGTTCTTTTAAGAATTGCCACACTGTTTTCTATAGAGGTTGAACTAGTTAGCGTTCCCACCAACAGTGTAGAAGCGTTCCCTTTAATCCACATCTTCACCAGCATCCGTTGTTTTTTGTTTTATTAATTAAGGCCATTCTTACTCGAGTTAGGTGGTATCTCAATGTGGTTTTGATTTGCATTTCTCTGATGATTAGTGAGACTGAGCATGTTTTCATGTGTCTGTTGGCTGCTTGTATGTCTTCTTTTGAGCAGTGTCTATTCATGTCTTACAAAAGGCAGTCACATTCTTATACACCAACAACAGACAGGCAGAGAACCAGATAAAAAGCACAATCCCATTCACGATAGCCACACAAAAAAATGAAATACCTCAGAATCTTCCTAACCAGAGAAGTGAAAAATTTTTACAACAAAAACTACAAAACACTGCTCAAAGAAGTCAAAGATGACACAAACAAATGGAAAAATATTCCATGCCCATGGATTGGAAAAATCAACATTGTTAAGATGTCCATCCCACCAAAGGCAGTCTACAGATTCAACCCTATACCCATTAAATTACCAATATCATTCTTCTCAGACCTGGAAACAATAATACAGAAATTCATATGAAAACATAAACAACCACTAATAGCCAAAACAATCCTTAGCAAAAGAAATAAAGCAGGAGGTATCACGCTTTCAGACTTTAAACATTATTATAAGGCTACAATAACCAAAACAGCCTGCTATTGGTACAAGAACAGGCATATAGATCAACAGAACAGGACAGAAGTTCCGGAAGCAAAACTTCAATTTCTCAACCAACTCATCTTCGACAAAGCCTCCACCAACAACCACTGGGGAAAGGAGAACCTATTCAGTAAATGGTGCTGGAAAAACTGGCTGACCACATACAGAAGAATGAAACAGGACCCCTATACACAAAAATCAACTCCAGATGGATCATTCCACTTTCATTGGCATCTGGGTTGATTCTATGTTTTTGCTATTGTGAATTGTGCTACAATAAACATATGCATGCAGGTGTCTTTTTGATAGAGCAATTTATGTTCCTCTTGGCATATTCCCAGGAGTGGGATTGGTGGGTCAAATGGTATATCAATTTTTAGTTCTTTGAGAAATCACTGCTCTGCTTTCCACAAAGACTGAACTAGCTTGCACTCCAATGACAGGTTAGAAGCCTTCCCTTTCTCCACAGCCTCACCAATACCTGTTGTTTTTGACTTTTTAATGGTAGCCATCCTGACCAGTATGAGGTAGTTATCTCATTGTAGTTTTGATATGCATCTTCTCTGATGATCAGTGAAGCTGAACGTTTTTTCATATGTTTGTTGACTGCTTGGATATCTTCCTTTGAGAAGTGTCTGTTTGTGTCCTTAGCCCATTTTCTAACAGGGTTATTTGTTATTGTTGTTTCCTGTCAATTTATTTGAGTTCCTTAAGCTTTAGCTATTCAGGATCTTTTTTGTTTCCTTATGAATTTCAGTATTCTCTTTTCTAGGTCTATAAAAAATGATGCTGATAGTCTGACAGGATTCATTGAATCTGTAGATTGCCTTAGGTAGAATGGACATCTTGATAATCCATAAGCATTGGATGTTCTACCATTTGTTAATGTCATCTTTGATATCTTTGAGCAGTGTTTTATAGTTCTCATTGTAGATAACTTTCATCTTCATCTCTTTGCTTAGATGAATGCTGAGGTACTTTTTTTTGTATGTGACTATTGTGAATGGGATTGTGTTTTTGATTTGGTTCTCAGCCTGCTTGTTATTGATGTATAAAAATGCAACTGATTTTTGCACATATTGATTTTGTATCCTGAGACTTTACTAAAGTCATTTATCAGTGCAAGGAGTTTTTTTTTTAAAGATTCTCTAGAGTTTTCTAGGTATAGAATCATATCATCTGTGAAGAGGGATAATTTAACTTTCTCTTTTGCTATTTGGATATCCCCAATTTATTTCTCCTGCCTGATTGCTCTGGCTAGAATTTCCAGTACTATGTTAAATAAGAGATGTGAAAGTGGGTTTCCTTTTCTTGTTTCAGTTCTTAGGGGAAATGCTTCCAGCTTCTGCCCACTAAGTATCATATTGGCTGCAGGTTTGTCATACATGACTCATATTATGAGGATTCTTCTTTTGATGCCTAAGTGTTTGAGGGTTTTTATAAAGAAAGGATGTTGGATTTTATCAAATGCCTTTTCTGTATCTATTGAAATAATCATGTGGTTCTTGGTTTTACACCTGTTTATGTGGAGAATTACATTTATTGATTTGCCTGTGTTGAACTACTTTGCATCTACCAGGTCATGACGGATAATCCTTATAATGTGATATTAGATGCAATTTGCTAGAATCTTGTTGAAAATTTTTGCATCTATGTTCATCAGGGAAATTGGCCTGACGTTTTCTTACCTTTTTGGGTCTTTGCCATTATTTGGTATCAGGATGATATTGGCTTCATAGAATGAGCTAGTGAGAAGTCCTTCCTTCCAGGTTGCTTGGAATACTTTTGATAGGATAGAAATCAGTTCTTCCTTGTATATCTTTCAAAATTCAGCTGAGAAGTCATTTGGCCTAGGGCTTTTTTTTTTGGCAGGGAGGTTTCTTATTACTGAGTTGATTTCTTGGATTGCCTTTGGTCTGTTATTGATCAATTTATTCCTGTTTAAATCTTGGGAGGTTATGTGATGACAGGAATTTCTCCATTTTCTTTAGATTTTCTAGTTTACTTGTGTACAGGTATTCATAGTAATCTTTGATAATCTTTTGTATTTCTTCACAGTCTGTTATAACTTTGACTTTTTATTTCTAATTGTGCTTATTTGAATTTTCTCCCTCTCTCTTTTTTTGTTAATCTGGCCAGTGTTCTGTCAATCTAATCTAGCCTTTCAAAGAATCAGCTTTTCATCTCATTATTCCTGTGTGTGACTTTTTGATTTCTAATTCATTTAGCTGTAAATTTATTGTAATGATTTCAGTTGTTTTACTGGTTCTGAAATTGGTTTGCTCTTGTCTTTCCAGCTCCCTTAGATGCAACGTTTACTTGAGATCTCTCTAGTTTTCTTGCTATGCGCATGCAATGCTATAAAATTCTCTCTCAGCACTGTTTTCATGGTATCCCAAAAGTTTTGTGTTATGTTTTTGCTTTCATTTGTTTCTAGGAATCTTTTTATGTCTGTCTTGATTTCTGTGTTTACCCAAAATTCATTCTGAAGCATGTTATTTAATTTCCATGTATTTTGTGTTTTGGGGGGAGCGAACAGTTATGATATTTGCTTTTATGATGTTCCACTGTGGTCTGAAAAGCCACTTGGTATGATTTTGACCTTTTAAAAAGTGTTCATGCTTGATTTATGTCTGAGTATGTGGTCAGTCTTGGAATATGCTTCATGTACTGATAAGAAGAATGTATATTCTGTGGTTGTTGGGTGAAGTGTTCTTTAGGTGTCTATTAGATACAGTTGATTGAATGTCAAGTTAAGGTTCTAGATTTCCTTGTTAGTGTTTTGCCTTGCTGCTCTGTCTAAGGCTGTTAGCAGGGTATTAAATCTCTGGCTATAATCTGTGTCCTCTCTTAGTTTAGTTAGCAATAGTTTTATAAATATGAGTGCCCCCATGTTGGGTGCATGCACATTCAAGATGAATATTGCTTGCTGGTGAATTGAGCCTTTTATCATTATATGTATCCTTCACTGTCCTTTTAAGCTTTTATTAGTTTAAAGTCTTTTTTGTGTGGTATAAGAATAGCTATTCTTGCTTTTTTTTTTTTTTTTTTTTTTTTTTTTTTTTTTGTTTTTGGGTGTTTTTTTTTTTAAAATACTTTACAATGAGCCGGTGGGGTGGATTTGAG